>VYKG01000598.1:0-25118 GCA_011426275.1 Dactylonectria torresensis | reverse complement strand
TTTACCCCCCCCCCCCCCCGCCCCCTCTTTTTTCGCTTGCCTTTGTGTTTGTGTTCTTAGTTTTTCTATGCATTCTGAATTGTCTGGTTCTTTGCTAACAGCTGGACTTAAGCTGCCATGACACGTCGCGCAGACGAGCCAGTGAAGCTCTCGGATGGGAGCGTCATTCCTAAGGGTGCGATGACCATGGTCAGCATCGAGAGGATGTATGATGAGTCGATCTTCGACGAACCCCGCAAGTTCAATGGTCGCCGATTTTTTGAGATGCGTCAGCGTCCCGGCCAGGAGAACAAATGGCACTTTGTTACGACCTCTGCAGAGCACCTTGCATTCGGTCATGGCCAACACGCCTGCCCTGGACGGTTCTTCGCTGGAAATGAGGTCAAGGTTGCCCTTTGTCACCTGCTGATGAAGTACGATTGGAAGTTTACGGAAGCAGGGCGTACGGAAGACAGAGTCATTGGTCAGATCATGGACGCAGACCCTACTGCGAAGGTCATGATCAAGAGGAGAAACGAGGAATTCGCGATGTGAGATGTAAACGAGCCGCGGGATAAGTGAACTGCGGCTTTTCCTCCTGATGCGACGTCTCCTGATGCAAACTTATAAAGCTTAGAATATAGGGACCAACCCTGGCAATATGAGCCTCGGGTTCTTAAGCCATCGTGAAGGGGCACTTTGGGCTAGTTAGACGGGAATGTAGATCTAGATAAAATTAGTATGATAGGCTTAAACAACTCAATTCTTTACAATAAAAAAGCACAAGATTACCTGACCACCTACGCAAGCACCACCCCGATCTTGACCAGCTAGCTAGAGCACTAAAACGAAAAAACTATTTACAAATAAAGATAGCTAAGAAAGTGTCAATTGCTTAAATTGTGTACGGAATCTGGAGGCGTGTGGAGTCGAGAACGAGAACTCCAAGCTGAAGGACCAATTAGTATCCGCATAATGTGCGGAGACTGCACCTCACATCCGTGTATGAGGCCCTAGGCGTTCAACACCTGCCCGCAACAGACCCGGTCCATGATGTCATTTCAGGCTAGTTAAAGATTCTGCGCTTCACACACCCCCCTATACATCTCACTCTTCGCAAGCAGCTCATCATGCGTTCCCATAGCCAATATCCTACCATTGTGAAAAACACAAATGGTATCCGCATAGCGAACAGTTGACAATCGATGGGCAACGGCAATAGTGATTCGATCACCTGTCTTAGCAGCCTCGCTGAGAGCATCTTGCACTACTCGTTCTGACTGCGTGTCTAATGCGCTGGTAGCCTCATCTAGAAGGAGCAGGCGAGGGTTTCGAATCAGCGCTCTGGCGATGGCAATACGTTGGCGTTGGCCGCCTGAAAGTTGAAGACCATTGGATCCGCAGGGAGTATTGAGACCTTCAGGTAGAGACGAGACAAAGTCCCAGGCGTTGGCGGAACGGCAGGCCGCGATAACATCTGCCTCAGGGACAGATGATATGTCTTCTGTGGGGAGGCCCATGGAAATATTTTCGCGAATTGTACCAGGATAGAGCTTAGGTTCTTGTTGAACCAGGGCGACTTCCTTACGATACAACCAAGGGTTGATTTCGTCTAGGTTCTTGCCATCCAGGACAAGGTGACCGTGCACTGGATCGTAGAACCGCTCCAGCATTGCGATCATGGTGCTCTTGCCACAACCGGAAGCACCGACAAAGGCAATGAACTGGCCTTGTTTAGTCTGTGATGTTAGTGTTAGCCAAATAGTCAACGCAAGTGGCATGTGGGCAATGAGGGAGGAAGGAACGAAGCTATCCTGTAAGCTTAATTTACCTACCTTAAGATCAATGCCGCGCAAAATACGAGCATCGGGCCTCATTGGATATGAAAATTGTACGCCGTTGATATCAAGAGTTTTGAATCCATTGGGACCGTTATTGCGATTCTCGTCCGTTTCCCGGATGTTAGGAGTGAGCTGCTCGAGCCAAAACAGATAGTTGGCAGCATTGGTTGCCTTGGTCATGCCTAGGTAGCGGTTAGAAATATCCAAATAGGTGAGACATTGGACTTGTACATACTGCCTGCAAATCCAAAAAGTATGGAGGCCTGTTGGCCGGAGAAGAAAACCCCCAGGAATGCGACGAAGAAGTTTACCATGCTCAAGTCGCCGAAAGAGACCAAACGGCACCCATACCTATTTGAGCACATGGGAGTGAGAATTTGATGCTGGCAGGTGTGGGTTGGGAATGATAAAGATGGGTGTGACGTACCAGAAGCCCAGCGCCTGAAATGCATATTCAACACTCTGTGTGAATGCGAAGGGGAGCATAATTAGGAAAATTGGACGCAACGAGTCGGATATCGCATGCTCCAGCTCCTTATTATAAGCATCAAGAACCGAGTTCTCAATTGCCAGAGAAGATACTGTGCGAATGGCGTTGATTGCTTCTGAGGCAATTGATGCACTCATTGAAAATCTTTTCGAAATTTGTGCGTCCATTGTGGCTTCCATTCGAATGCGAGCATAGCCTGAGGCAAGCAATGGTGGGAGGCCAGCGAAGATGATCACTACGCCCAATTTCCACCCGTAAGCCAGGGCCACAATGCAGCAAGATGTTACACCAACGACAGAGGTAAATATCAGAGCAATGTTGAAGCCCATCAGCTCGAAAACAGCTTGGGGATATGAATCGACCCGGCTTGATAAGGCTCCCGTGGTGTTCTCGGGCCGGTCGAAGAACCGCAGATCTTGTCGAAGCACGTCGTTCATTATCTGCTTTCGGTACTTGTGGTTCAGTGTCTAGTATATGATTAGTATTATGATGCCAGCCCAACATCTGGACTGGAGTGGCGTCCTACCTGAGCAATCACATTGGACGCAAATCCAACGATAAAGTAAATGACGAGACAACCACAAGCCATAGCGAAGAACATCAAGGCGAAGAAATTCCCTTTCTTCTGCATTGCTGAGCCACTAAACTTGAAAACTTCAATAAATCTTGACATCAAGATAGCTTGACCTGGATAGGCGGCCGCTGTTACTGCATTAGTCTGGAGTCAAGGAGCTTGAGGGCGTCCGTCTCTTCACTTACCTGCAGCCATACAGGCCACCGCCAATGTGAGATAAGTCAGGTGGAGTTCGGGAGTCGACTTGACTATTTTCCAAACGGTCTGTAAGAATCCGATGTTCTTCCACTTATCGAAATCATCCCGGTCCATGTCAGACTCTAGGCGTCCTTTCGTTGTTGTCGAATATCGCGTCATTGTCCTCTCGTGCTCATTGTCTTCCATTTCGTCAGCCGAATCGTCCCGGTCGCCTTCCGTGGAGCCATCGCTCTCGAAGCCTGAAGTTGCCGACGTCGAAAGATCTTGAGCTTTGACCAAGCGCGCGTATGCACCATCCGCCTCCAAAAGGGAATGGTGTGTACCCTGCTCAACAATACAGCCTTTATCCATGACGACAATGTTGTCAGCGTTTCGGATTGTCGCCAGTTTATGCGCAATAGTGACAGTAGTGCGACCTTGAGATACATTGTCAAGGGCTTGCTGGACAATTTCCTCAGCGTGCGGATCCAGAGCGCTGGTGGCCTCGTCAAGCAGCAGGATGTGTGGCTGAGAAATAACGCTTCGAGCAATTGCCACTCTCTGCTTTTGACCTCCAGAGAGCAAACCACCGCGTTCACCAATACTTGTTTCGTAGCCGTTTGGGAGACCACTGATGAATTCATGGGCGAAAGCAACCTTAGCAGCTTCTTGAACCCTGGCCATCTTAACTTCCCTCGATTCATTCTCCCATGGCGTTCCAACAAGACCCTTCACAATGTTATCGTAGACTGTGCCGGAGAACAATACTGGTTCCTGCTGGACGAGTCGGACATGCTTCCTTAGCCACTGGACGTTGAGCTTGTCAATCGGTCGACCGTCCAGCTTTACGCTACCAGATACTGGATTGTACCATCGTTCGATGAGACCAATGATCGTGCTCTTGCCAGAGCCGCTAGCTCCGACGAGTGCGGTCACCTTACCCGCAGGAATGCGCAGGGTGAAGTTTTGTAGAACTGTAACTCCGGGACGCATGGGATAACTGAAGGTGACATCGTCACAATCAATGGCTCCCTCAATTCCAGAAGGCTGCTCTCCAGATTCATCAAACGGATCGATAGCGGAGGAGCGATCCATTAGCCGAAACAATTCTGTAGCGGCGGAGGAAGCTCGGCTGAAATCGATTAGGTACGGGGCGATGGAGGTCAAGCTCGAGGATGCGATAATCACAGACATCAGAACTCTGCGACTAGTAAGTATTGATGGAGAACCATATCAGGGAGTCGACTTACATGAACACATCGCCTGGCTTATCAACTTCGCCTCTTGCTACCATGCGAATAGCTTGCCAGAAACATAAGCCCATACCGGCGAAAATAACAAAATATTCGGCGGAAAACATGCATCCCAGGATAATGTTTTTCTTGTTTCCGAGCCCGTGCGCCTGATCCAGAAACTTATCAAAGTCTCGGACTAGTTTTGCCCGGAGCCCGAAGGCCTGAACATTACGGGCGCTTGACAAGATACTTTCTGCAAAAGAGCCGCCCTGTGCGTGAACTTTCAGAATGCTTGTCTCGATCAAGGCTTCAAAGGTGGAGCTAACGCCCATCACAATGAGTGTGGCCGGGGCAATGCAGCAGCAGATCAAGGTCAGCTTCCATTGAGTGATAAATGCCAATACGAAGGCTGCGATGAAGCAGGCCAGTCCCTGAACGACTAGTCCGAGCTTTTCCGAAATCCCAGCTTGGATCAGTTTGCCATTGGAAGTCGCTTGCATGGCAATCGATCCACCAATTCCGGCGTCAAAGTAGGCAATCTCTTGGCTAATGCCAGCCTTGAGATATAAGCATCGGATATTTCGCGTAATTCGGTAGGCAGCAAGCGTGAAGAGTACGCTGTAGCCGTAACTAAAAACAAATCGGACGAGTCCAATGCTGAAAAAGTAGAGACTATTAAACAATTAGCACGACATGATAAGCCAGTGGCGAGGAAGCTTTGCCGGGACGTACGCGAGCTTAGCTGCTTCACTCCGAAAGTCAACAGGGGTCGAAGCACCCGTGGCATAGTTAGTAATGACGGTAATGAACTTTCCAAACACCAAGTTCACCATGGCCATGCTAACGCCAGAAGCCACAGCACAAAACGTGGCAACGGCTTGCATATAGTACTCCGTCGGGGTGGCATACCGGAAGATTCTCTACAAAAGTAAAAGGATATCAGCGCCCAGATCTCGGCCAGCAAGGACATGGAGAGGATTGGGATAGTATCTTGGATCAACATACGGTGTAGCCTTCTCCCGCGCCGAGATCTACGTCTTGTGTTTCGACATTGCCTTCTGGCGTCGTAGGCTCCCTTGTTTTCGCTGCTTTCTCTGTTTTCTTAGTGGTGCCCATTGTTGGTATATCCCGATATTCGCAAAGTTACGTCGTTGAATGTTGCAAACCGAAAAAGAAGAGAATGAAAGCGAGTGGTATAATTTGCTGAGATGTCCAGAAAGCGACGAAGATATGTTGTAAATTAAGGAGGTAGAAGGGCGACAAAGCTAGATGTCTCTACGTCATTTCCAAGTGGTCGCTAACAATCCACCTCTTCGGAGGCCGCGCAACGAAGCAATAAATTCCGGGCTGGGCCGCCCATTCAGGGGAGTGGGGACGTCTCGGCACCCCGCACGCCCGAACTTGCGGTTCAGGGTGTCCGTGGGACGCGGTTAGACGGACACCCAACACCAGGAATGACGTATTTGCTAGTCATGAGCCGGCCCACCCCCCGAACACTACCGAAAGACCAATCAACCCAAATACAGCGTAGTTATACTAATTTCACTGTTCCATGCGTCGGGGCCGATCTAATCAGTAAAGGGAATTGCCCACTCCACCGGTGTGCTTAGTTGTTTGAGTTATCGAGGTTGTGACGAGAGCAAAGAATCTCTTGTATTCGTGAGTGAAGTGCAAGTAAGCCATGATATTTACGGGTAGAGCCAAAAAAAAAAAAAAAAAAAAAAAAAAAAAGTTCGCAGTCGGGTCCACAAACTTGAACAGATAGTGAATTAAATCCCTTGATAACTTATGGCAGCTAGAGATCCAGTTGCTCACCCTTGGCCTGCTCATATAGTCCCGCCATAAACCCAAGAAGGAAGCTAAAGGTCCAACGCTCGATTTGTTATAACTTGTCCCAGCTGAAAGATGAATCATCGTCTCACAATCGATTCTATGTACCAAAGTACTGGTCAGAATTACGACATCAACAAAGGTAAGCCTGGGTTTAGTAGTAGCTCCCGGGGTTAATAAGTAGATTTCTTGAGGATGGCTGCCAGAAGGTTACTGTAATTACAGTCTCTTTTATTGACTTCTCACACGATACTCCTTGAGTGAAAATTAATTGATTCCAAATTTAAGATCGTAAGGTAGTACGCTGGGACCTTGCTATTTTCCATTGGGACCATCGCCTTTGCGAAAACCGAGAACGCCTAGGTACCGCTAAGGAAATGTGAAGTTCGGTTCTTCGAGTAACTCCATGATATAATGATTTCCATTAAACCACTCTCTCAATTCCGTTGTGTGGCCGATCCACATAGTCGGATGGACCACCCCATGTCCTTCCATTCCTGAAGAAGTATTGATATTTTCTCCTATAATGGTTTGAGGTTTGAAGTCCTGGTTTGACACAGAAGCCATATCCGTGATTCGTTGGCAGTTGTCTTGATTCATTGGAGGGAAACCCAAAGTTGTTAAGTAGGTATTTATGGAGGCGCTGGCCTCTGTTTGTTCTTCACTCGTTGCTGAGGATCGACACTCAACGTAACGTAGCGCAATTCGATACAAAACCTGAAACAGATGGTGCATTTTCGACGCGGCATCCGAGAGGGATGGCACAGACTCCATTGATGTGACAAAGGCGTTGAGATGATTCAGATCTGCTTCGTCTTGGGTCTCAATGATGTGGCAAAATAACACGATGAAGGGTGTAAATGGAGCAAATAGCAGGGTCCTAAAATATATCTTGTAAGCTTGGCGTAACACATCACAAATATGTGTAGTCAAAACAAAGGGCAAGAGTTAACCTCAACTCACCAGTGGACATAATTGACGAAGTATAAAGAGTTCACATCCTCGAAAATGGTTAGAAAATCTTGGTGTCGTTGGAGTGTAGCCCTTGCTGCTTCAATGCAATCTGGGATGAAGGCTGAAGCAGAATCCTTGGCAGGCGGGCTCGCGCGATACACCAGAGTAAGGAGTGATAAGCGCAGCACATCATCTGAGAGAGTGATAAACTCAACGATACGGTCTCCAAATCTGTTTCTGGCATCCTGTAGGTGGTGCTCCTAGAGAGAATTAGTGATACTTCAGAAGCGAAGCTCAGAAGGTCTTCGGGGTTGTAAAGCCTCTACTCACACTTATTTCGCACGCTCTCCTTGCTATCTCTTGCAAATCATTTGAGAGGGCTCGAACACGGGATTCTCGTATCTCGTCAGGTTGAGAGATGGACTCTGGGCTGTATAGATGCTCGTAGACATTGCCTTGACATCGTGCAGTATTCACCCACATGGTAACAGAGGCTGCAAGGGGGGAACGGCTATCATGTACTGACAGCATTGGAGTTGTAATATCCCAGTTCTGAATTGTTGAGGCACGTCCCAAGCGCAGCGAAAGACTCTTGTCGATAAAGTATATCGACCAGAACAGGAATTGCTTATACCGCGCATTGCTGGACACGTTGCTAGTTTCAATCGAAGGAATCCGATGATATCCGAGAGTTTGGCATAGTTCAGATGCTTTTGACGACAACGTCCAGGCCAGCGATGGCTTCGAGATTTCGATCGCATGAAAAGCCTAGATATCATGTAAGATCCAGGGAGTTTAATCTGGGACCAGGGGGCGAGTTCGGGGTTAAGTGGAAGGGAATGGCCACCTACGCCTAGTAGTAGGGCAGCAATCATACTTGAAGTCCCTGGTAAATGCAAGGGCAGATTAATGAGAGCTGTCTCGAGATTGGTGCGACACATGTGCAAATGCTCAAGGCTTTTAGTTTTGTCGTCTGATGTGGACTGCGAGTGCTCTCGAAATAGTTGCTGCAGACCGGCGTTTGCAATGATAAAATCGGCCACTGAGAAATCTTCGGAAAAGTATATCCTAAGACAAATGTCCGAGAAATACTCCACAGGAAAAAAATCATACATCCATGCTGATGATTCATATAGGTTTGCTAAGAGCGGAATTGGTTAATTGACACCGAATACCGGGATAAGGCTTTCTATTGAGTAACAGAACTTACATTTAGCGGAGCGTATGAGAGCCACCGTTATCTCGATCGGCGGCAATCCACTGCCCCTGAGAGAGGGGTAAAGCGCTCCTCTTGCAAACGGATACGACATCTCGGTCTCCGAAGTCTGCCTCTTCAATGTACTAATAATGCAGTGCAGAGAGTCCATGATCTCGTTCATGTTGCGATCTGAACCCTGGAAAGAGACATCGCGAACTGCCTTGTGAAGGAACTCGCTGGCAAAAGCAGATTGGGCGGTAAAGGAGGACTCTCCCTCGACAACGGGGCTATTCACAGCCGCTTGCGATATATCACCGAATGGAGTTGACGAAACTTGGACCGCAGCCTCGATTCCATTAGCGACTGGTGAGATTGAAGGGGCAGATTGAGCCACAGGAGGAGCCCAGCCTGTCTTCATGTCGTGAAGAATCTGGGTAACCCCTTCGAGCCGGCGATCGATCAATTCGAGCTTCTCCTCGCTGATGCAAGAAAGAGCAAATATTAGCAGGGGTTTTCATTTGGGTGTGTAATGCAAGACAAATCAATGCAATCTAAACGGGGGTCCGGGCAACCCACTATCGAGAGGATGCTACTACCCGTTTGCGTTTCTCTCTCGGGCGCCTCGTTGCTTTTATACAAGGGATGCCAGCTTGGAGACAGTGGGAGCAGGGAGAATTTTTGTCACAGCGGATCTGGTTTGATGTTAGGTATTACTTGAAAGGTAGCGAACATCATTGCGACGGTTCAAAACCAACGCATCAGACTCAGGGCCGAGTACAACTTACCTTACGAGAATGGCATGATTCACACTGAATATCCGTCAGCGGTGGATGCGCAAATTGGAAGTGAGAGGTGGCTTACTGCTCTCGGAAGAGGAGGGAAGGATGCGTTGTACGGAGGTGAGTTGGAGCATTTCCCTTCGGCATCGGCATCTGTTTGAGATCGGCTAGCCATATTGGTGGTCTATGAGAGGGAATTAAGCTGGCGGTAGAATCTGTGGGGTGGGGGGTCGGCAATGATGAATGCGATGTGATATCCGGAGAACACAAAATGTCGGGACCCGAGAAAGGGTGCTTCATTAAGAAACAAAATCAAAGCCGACGGCAGTGTAATCAAGGTCTGATGACGATAGGGCCCGCGGGGACTTGGGCGTGCCCGAAGAACTTAGCTCATGGACTGACGTCGGATGCGGATCACTTCATGCTGCGAGGGCGAGGGTGCAGACACTAGCAAAGAGGCGTGTGCTATGCTTTGGTATTGGCACGGCCCCGTATGTGCATGTAAAAATCTTACTCCTCCCTATCTAACTCTCAGCTAGTTTCAAGCAGGCCATGCCAAAGGGCTTTGTCTGGGAAGGGTCGCTCCCGAGCGCAACCGACGGCCGCCTGATGGCTTGCACTCGCCTCCGTCGAACCCCGGCCTGACCCACCAAGAACAAGTCTCCTTCAAAAATGCTGTGGCAGATCTCGCCATGGCCAACGAAAGGGCCGGAGCCGACCCGGGTGACGTAATGGGCATGTGTTTTCAGCCGCCATTCGCTTAGAAAGCTCTCTCTCTCTCTGCATTGTTTTTCTCACGCTCCATGTCCTATTTTGGTCCTTGACAAATGGTGCGCTTTCGGGCTACCATTTTTCTAGGCTAGCTGTGTCTGTTTTACAGAGCCATTAAGCTAGCCATAAGAAAGAAGTCCATGCGTACCGTTTAGTTTCTTTATATAATGCCCAGTTTGGGCACCTTTCAACGCACTTGAAATTTCATCTTGACCGTGCCAACGCCATTAAGGTGAGAGCGACGATCACGGATACCATCGCCTCCAAATGTCTGACGGGATTCACTGCTGGTCTTGGGTCGATCTTGGTTCTAGTTAAGTTGCCCGATTGACTGGCTCAGTCTATAGTGTTCTCATCAACGAGGTCTTTAGTACAGTAGCCAATTATATCCTGGAGTCAATTTCTGCTTCAAAAGCTGCATTGAGACTCATTGTGTCTCGATCGTTGGTCATACTACTGTTCCAAGAATCGCGAATCGACCTCTCATGCCTGGTCATTGACGTCTGAATGTTGGAGACTATGTCCGCGCTAGTGGCATCCTCCATTGTAGGTAGCATCTGATGCATATCAGGACCAAATCTCGACATATTCAGCAGGTAGACTCCAGCAAAATTCAGCAAGACCCCGCAAAACACCGACAACGTGTCAGCCATTCCAGAGGTGTTAATTCCTCCGAAGAGAGCGATGGACGCGCAGAGAGTTGCTGATGTGAAAAATACATAATACAAAGGGTTGACGCTACCGGTTGCTGAATTAGAAGGCGTCGCAACTTGAGGAACGGCGCACTTACATGCTCAAAGGAAAGATAGAGAGAACCCTGTTGAAATAGTTCATCTGTGTCAAGATGCATGCAACCATCGATATCATAAAAATATATGTCGATGGATATGTGAACTGGTTTTCTCCAGAAAACGTGAGTTTCAAGGCTATCCCAAATGCTTTTGTGGACATGACCGACACCGACCCTACGGCAGAGCAGATGGAAAGATAGATCAATGGGGTTTTCCTCCCATGAGTCGGCGCGATCTTGTATATCATGACCACCGAGAAGCCAATGACGCATCCAGTATATAGAAGAAAGCCTAAGACGGTTTGTCAGAGCGCTCTCGAACCATTGGAAAGGTATTCATGGCCCAAAACTTACTTGGCTGAATGGCGTAGTTCAGAAACTGGTCAACGGTCTCAATCTCTTCGTTTGGCTGGACATGTAGGACAATTATCAAAGCACCCATCAAACAAGTTGTACTCCCAAGCCTCCCCAAAACTCCCAATGTTTCTTGCAGGAAGTATGACCCCAGAATTGCACCGACTATAACCGATATGGCCCCTAGAGGGGTGACAAGAATGGCTGGTGCGAATGCGTATGCCGTGAAGTTGCCAATCTCGCCAATAGCCACTGCTTGTCGTGTCAGAAAAAAGTCTTAGAAACGTTTAGTTAATTCTCGTACATATTATCGTGCCGACCCACCATACTGGGCTCTTCAAATACGAAAGATGGTGCTCTGTATATGCTCTTCTTCCTTCCGTATGCATGAGTCCCTAAATTGTTAATGGGTCAGCATGAATTCCTGAACAGCCTTGCGAGTGTATCAACTTTGAGGAGGGGCGCGATACCTTCTTCGTCACTATGAAACTGATGCCTACGTAAACTCCTGCATTAGCTGTTTGACACCAAAAGAAATGTCGCGGGCCATGTATACCAATGCAAACACTCGAGCATATGGCCAATGCTAGACCTATGTATCTACGTTGAACTAATTGTTAGTGAAGGCTCACCAAGAGATGTAGAGGGCTGTCTCTAGCCGGTGCAACGTACCGCTCTTCCAGCAGCATGTTCGTGTAGTGAGACTAATGATAGGAGCGTGATAGTGAGGTGTTACGCTTTTATTCCGAAGTTTGTTGGCGCTTGCAAGCGAGTTTCGTAGTGCGTGAACAAGATGCTACCGATGTTGTCATTGAAAGCTTGGCTGCGTTCCACGATAGGTCGGTTCAGGGATCGCTATCAAAACTTCACCTGCATGTGTTCTAGCTTGTCGAAATCGTCGTTACTCAGAGTTTGGGTGATGTTGATGCGAAAATTCTGTTGAATTCTCCAAGAGGGGAGGCATTGAAACCCCTGGATCAATGCAATCTCAAGCAACGCCACCCTGCTCCCGCGTCCCGAGAAGACCGAGTCCGGATCCCACCCCAGGATACACCGCACCCCGGTGCGGTCCCTGAGCTAATATTTTAGCTCGTGTGGAAGCAAGCTAGTCCTTGCACTCAGCCCCCCGCCCGCGGTGCTCATTTAGAGACTTAGAATACAACCCATTGGACTGTTGACACTCGTGGCAGTGTGCCAGTGCTGCAAACCCGCTTGAATGGCCTGACTGTCAACGGGATAAGCTCAGTTCCAATTTCTCCTGAACTGAGGGGGCAGACGAAGACTACGCAGCGTTCTTAAGTTGGCTGGTATTGACCTAGTTTATCTAAATGGGCGATATGGGCGGACAAGCTGGACGGATTCGAGCATTGGTCGCCTCCGTGTTTCCGTCTCCAACGGAATATTGTCATGTGTGATAATGACACACTTGAGCGGGATAAATAGCGTTGCATAAAAACACCTTGCCCCATAGACTTGCAAGTCCAACATCAACATGGTGTTGCCCACATTTCGGGGTTTCTCGGAGGCGGCCTCTGGTAGATCAATGCTAGCAGCCCAGCCACCGCATGTTAATGTTCAGCAGTTTGACGAATGCTAATGAAGTTCTATTTTCCAAGTTCTTTTCTATTTTACTATTGTTTAATCTATTTATTTGAGACATTTTCCTCATATTTATGCCCGCGGGCAATATTCAGTTCGTCCCGACGTACAGTTGTGAAGACACATGCGTAAGTGTAGGTTTGGCTTTCGCCAGGACAAGTGCCGACCGGTAGGTGGGCCGGTGTAGTTCTCGTGTCCCCAAACCCAGTACCAAGCACCAGAGATGATGCCTGCGGCAACAAAGACAATAGGAGCATAGTTAACGGAGGCTGCGGCGACTGGAAGAACAGATGGCATGCAGAAGAGCGGTATTATCAACAAACACCAACCTTTCAAGTTAGCAAATTATTCCAAATACGGGGCGTATGCACTAACCGACTGCTATTATGTTGCAAAAGACACCAAGAAGACCGAGGTCGAATTGTCCTGTCTTGACTTGCTTCCGGCCTGTTAACAGACTAATAGCGACTGGAGTGACATATGCTGTATTCAAACATACAACGCCAACTCCAGAGAATGCATTAAATGCAGCTGAAGAGCCAAAGTAGATGAAACCCAACAAAATCTCGATGATCATGCAAAGCATCATAGCGTTGAGAGGAACAGAGAGCTTCTGATCAATCTTGCTCCACCATCTCGATCCAGGTATGGCGCCGTCTCGGGCAAACGCCCATGTGCAGCGAGAAGATGCAGTAGTGCAGCCAATGCCGCAAAGAATACCCAAAACAAGGAGGGGAACAAGAAGAGCCATTGCTGCACCCGATGTCCCAACAGCGCTCTTTATAATTGAAGGGACAGGCTGGCCCGCAGAAACGCTGATAAGCCACTGAATATCTGGCATCACAAAGACAATCGGGATTAAGAACAATAAGCCGGCAACGGTATTTATTAGGACCGTCGCAACCATAGCCCTCGGGACTTGGATTGATGGCTGCCGCACCTCTTCACACATGCTGCCGAATGTAGTCAGAGAGAAGGAGAAATCAGCCAACATGGCTGGATCAGATTACTTACGATGCGATCATGCCCGTGGATGAAGTAGCATAGCCAGCGTGCAAAAGACCCACGCAGAAGGACCACCCATCTGGCCAGCCAGAAGTCGTCTCAAAGTGGGTAAAGACATATTTCGCATCATGACGACCATTCCTAGCAAGGACAAGAATGGTGACAATGATAGCCAAAACGCCGGCAAAGGTCCAGAATATCGCTGCGGTCTAGTGACAGGGTCAGATAATCTGCTAAAACAATGGAGAGGGAGACGAAAGGAAATTGGAGGTCTCACATCAAGCAAGGGGAGCCATTTGTTACCTAGTGCCGAGACAGCATTGCATATGATTGTAATGCCCACGAAGATGAGAAATACTTGATAGGGCTTGCCAGCGAAGATACCGACGCCGGGTTCTGACTCAAAGACGTTGATGCATGATACCAGAAATAGTGTGGTGCCAAAGTTTACAGATAATGTAATGGAAATGTTTCCGACAACGTAGATCCAGCCACATATCCAACTGACGACACGCCGCCAAGAGAGATGTGAGAGCATGAAGGTCTGATAATACACACCTAAGAGCGAATCAGCTTAGCCAATATTGCCGACAGAAAGCAGATGTGGAGGATCAAAAACGGCAAGAAATATCACCTGGATCAGAAATTTAAAAATACCTCCAGCTGTAGGGTAGACACTTGTGATTTCACCAAGGGATACTGCCACACACATGACAACAAGAGAGACGAGAACCCAGCCCCATATGATGTTGACGGGTCCTCCGCCCACGACAGGCCAGTTGAGGCTTGTTGCCAAGCCATACGGTACCGACGCTAGGACAAATGCCATGAATGCGACCTGCAGTGTTGATCGGTCTCGCGACAGCTCGGGTTTGTAACCCAGGTCCTCAAGTATCTGGTCAGCTGGATGCTCCTCGGTGGACCTGCATGCCGGGCTGGTCGCTCTGCCACGCATGTCGATGGGGCTAACGGTGTCTTTCATCATCATGCGAGCGGTGTTGTTGGCAAATATATTGGGTAATCGATCGATCGAGGTCGGAGAGCTTCGAGGAGGGAAAAAGCAGTAAAGGTGGTGAGGTAGGATGATATTCGTAGAGGAGAGGAGAGTGTCTCACCCCTGAGTGTGCGGTGGCCGCGTCTCGAGAAACCCGCCCACGGCTCTCGGTTCCGTGAGTGGGTCCTTTGGACCTTAACAACGACGTGGATATTTACGTGCCAGGCCTGGTTGGAGCTAGAACGTCTGTCATCCCACAACTGCCCAATTCGGAATTTGTACGGAGTATCACTGATCATTTCTGCCATCCATGTTTGCGAATCTACGTGGCGTATTTCGAGGTCGAGATGGAGGGTAACAGTCAATTTGAAATACATTAGTGGCTACCTTGGACCTGTCTGCATATGCTCCAAATGAGGCAGGGAATCTGGGGGTATTGCACCGAATGGTTCCAAGAAAGTGACGCATTCCATTATGGTTAGCACGGGGCGTAAGAACGCCAACAACGATGGCCACTATAAGCTAATAAGCTCGCTCAAGCCGAATGATGACGACATGGAGCATTTACTAGTAAAGTCTGTTTGGTCCGAAGGACGGGGTTTTGCTGATCAGCCACGCTCGCAAAGTAGTATATCTCATTCGGTGGCTTGGCATGTGGTGGTTCGTTGGCGCGGAACTGGCACGTAATAAGTCCTCATCGGACCCCGCGCAATGCGTCTTCTGTCCCATGGCTCTCTTTTTCTCCGCGAGACCCGCTCGCCATGAAATGCCCATATCGGATCCCGCGCATTGCGCTACCCGGTATGACTGACTCGTCTCCCGCGCATTGCGCTGCCGTTCCGTGCCTCTCTTCTCTCACGCACCATCCGCCTCCGACGCAAATCGCTCTCCTTCACCTTTCGGAGCTTCTCTCCTTGCGCCGCCGCGGTTTCCGTCCAACAAGCCTGCCTCATCCCCCCGGTCCCCGTCCCGGTCAAATCACCGTCTACGTGGTGCCATGCCTGAGGGTGACAGCCCTCACGTCGGGGCGAATAGCTTCGGGGCGAATACCCCCGGAGAGGATTCAACCCAATTGAACAGAGCCGCCCCCAGCTCACTTGTTCGGCGAGCTGTTAGTCTTGGCCATTAGCCCACCCCGAACCTCATCCCCATCGCTTACCGTGCCCAGTGTGATGGCTGTCGTGCCCGCAAAGTACGTCCAGACCCGTGCCAGTGCTCCTTGACCTGCTACTTGGCCAAACGAACCAGTGCATCCATGATCGCAATCATTACTCTTCCAAATACCGTCGCCTACGACTACGACTGGTGAACTTGGAAAGTCAGCAGCTCCACCGTGCTAACAGGATGCTGTGTAGATTCGTTGTGACAGAACTTCTCCCTGTTTCCATTGCGTCCAGTCCAGAATTCCATGCACTCACGCTAATGCGCGGCCCAAGAACGCGCGCACTCGAATCAATCTCACCTCGGAATAGTAAGTGCTTCATTCTTTGAGCCTAATCCGAACCCTTCACTTTTCGTTTCATTCCCTTGGTTCCGTTGATTTCTTTATTTCTTTATTTTTGCATTACCCTCACATCGCCAAACGCTAATCCCCGGGTTCGCTCCGTTGTTAGTGAGAGGAAGATCGACCTCCTTGATAAGCGACTTGAAGAAGTCACTCAACTCCTACAGAGCCGTCAGATAAACTCGACTTCTCCAGGTACTCAGTCAACTTCGGTTTACGAGAGCCCAGCAAGAGTAATTTCGAACCAAATGCCAGCTGAACCTTCAAACTCTTTCGAAAACACCGTCCAATCGTCCTCGGATAGCCCTGTTGTCGAGGGAGAGTCCTCTCTAGCCGCTCAATCTGTCTTTGCCCACAATTTTATTCGAAACGCTGTTCATACACACTCCACGCAGGACTCAAGTCTCGAGTTACGCGAGACCCTGGATTGTCTCCACCGCATTATCGATGGTCTGAAGCAGCAAAGCGTCGCAGTTGAGATGGCTTATCCCAACGCCAAACCCATCCTGTGCTCTGCCCGTCTTCAAGATTACGAACTGCCACCCATCCAAAAGACCGTAGCCCTGATACAAGCCATAAAAAGTGAGTCAATGCGACCCATGAAAGTTAATAAACGGATGTTGCCTATATATTTCTAGGCCTCCTGGCTTTTAACCCTCTTTCACCCTTGGCCTACCTGAACTGACATGTTGAACCATTTCAGACGGACAATCTGAGACAATTTCCTGGATCCTCGAGTTCTGTTCCATAGAACACTTTTCGGACCTCTGCCTCAGAGTTTACTTTTCCAAAGATTTCTCCGAAGCCGACTTTATTATCGCCAACGCGGGTCTCCTGTACCTTTTTCAGGATTATGCGAATCGCACACCCGACGAAAGAAACGAGGCCCTTACATTTGTTCAGATGTGCCACACGAATCTAGAAACGGCCCTTGCCATTCTACCCTTGCATCTACCTACTGACATCCGCATGATCCTTGCCCTAGTTCTGGGTGTACGTATCTGCTTTCTGGTCTTCCTTCAATGGACATAGAATTGACGGGTGCCTAGGCTGTTCACGCTGTCGAAATTTCGAAACCATCTCTGGCCTGGACCTTAGTATCGAAGGCGTCAGAGCTTTGTCAGACACTCGGGTTTCATCGACTTGGCAAGAATGACGATAATACAAGCGATGTGCACCAGAGACAAACACTCTTTTGGTGCGTATACTTTCTTGACAAAAGTCTGTCGCTTCGTCTAGGACGAGCCTCGACGATTCCGGATTGGGACGTGACATTGCCTATCCCGCCTACGGATCTTGAAGATTCTACTCACCTGTTGGCGCTCGCGTGTCAATGGATCAAAACTGCCAGATGCCAGGGAAGAATATATGATATGCTTTATAGTCCTGAGTCTATGCCTCAGCCCGATCACGTGCGAAACTCTCGGGTACATGAGCTGGCAAATGAACTAAACGAGATCATGTCAAAGTCAGCTGAAATCAATGTGAGTTTACCGCGCTTAGCTCGCTATACTACTTTAAAAAAGAAACACGGGGACTGTAACTGACCATTCATCGATAGACAAGGTGGATAGGCGAGGCAAGTAAGAAGATTGGGCACACATTTGCAAACTTCATCACGGTCTCGGACGATATCCTTTGCCTCTCTCTCCTCACACTGGTATATCGTGCAAGCCCATCTCCACCAGAATCTTCAACTACATTCATATCTGAATGTATAGAAGCTGCAAGAAGATGTCTCAGGCGGCACCAAGATTGCATGGCAATCATCGAGAATGTTCATTCAGTCCATTTTACAGTATACATGCACTGGTAAGTAAGCGTGTCGTGCCCCCCCGAATTGACACCTCGCAAGCGTCCTTGACCCTGTCTCAGTGCGACTAACACGTCCAGGACATTGCTCTTCGCCCCTTTCATTCCCTTCATTGTCCTCTTTTGCCATGTCATCGAGACCCAAGACCAGATGGACCTAGACCGTCTGGGTGGCTTCATCTCATCTATGGAATCCACTCCGGCAATCTCCGACCAAGCAACGAGGGTCATTCATCTTTTTCTCGTCCTCTTCAGTGCGGCTCGCCGTTATGTTGAATTCCGTAACTCATCCCCGTCAGCGGATCAGGGGCAGGCGAGAGAGAGACTTCACACGTATATGTTCGAGTTGGGTCTACCTGTACACCCCGACAATGGAGGATTTCAGCCGCACGGGACAAGACAAGCCCAGGGCGAGGTAGCTGAACAAGGAACAGGGGATGCTCACATGTCAGAGACTATAGATGGACAAAGAGCAACGGATTATAGAATATGGATGGGTAACTCAACTCACCTTGAGGAGTGGTTTGACAGCAACCATCAAATGATGGAGATGATCAATGAGCCAAACTTCACCTTCCATCCGAGTCAACAAGAGTAATAAGACCTAGGATCTAGATAAACATACAATATTAATATCGCAATATTCCCGGACAACAATCACCGTGAAGATATTGTGAAGAATAATGCGAAAGACATTGGAGTCCAACACTTGCATGACTGAACAAATAGATCGATTAGGAGCCGTCCGTTTAGGTGAAATAGTAATCTACCCCTCTCACATTACTGGTTGAAATCCTTGACCAATTAATGCCAATCACTTCACTCAACTATTGTGAGGGAACCATAACTAGTCATATTACGGGATTGATGCTATCAGCATCGATCATATCTATCTGACATGATATTGACCATCCAACTTAGAAACTCAAGGAAGGGAGGGGATGCTTCCGACTGCTTCCAACAGCTGCCGCTCATCATCCTGACCTACCCTGTAGCGCATCCCGATTGATTACTATCAGACGTAACTCACCAACTTGCTTAGGCATGCCTTGATCCCACTGCTAACATAAGCCAATTACGACCGGTTTATCCCTCTAATAACTGAGTGTTACACACGGCAACGGAGAAAGTGATGCACCAAATCCAAACAAAGAAGCCGACGGATCCCGATGTTCTCCCTTACTGCAATGGAATGGGTCTAGGCAACAGGGGTGGCGTTTGGCGTGGATTGCTGTCAAAAGTTGCATCGGCATTTGCGGTCGCGAGGGGGTGCGACTATCAATGTTTAGCTCAAGGAAAGAGGCACGCCGAACCGCATGCCGGCCGGGGCCGCATGGCACCCAAACACCGACAGCACCGAGTTCGATTGGGGTGGAGATTTCAATCCAGCCACCGCACCTGTCAACCTGGATCGTGTCCTGTCCGGACCCGAGTACGACGCCCAGGCTGCAGAAATCCAGGAAACTCTGACTTCCCTGCGGCTGTTACTGTGGGTAAGGGGCTTGCGCTCTTTCCCAGGTCCCTTACTCTGTCCAAGTGGGACAGGATACCAACGCCGGATGGACGGACTTGTAGCATAATGGGGAACCCGATCAACGGCCCGAGATTTGCTAGGCCTGCTCCACTGACGTCCGAATTGGGTTCTCATATAAACCCTGGCATGGAATATGTAAACCTGCTTCCCCCCCTTAGTCAACTCCTACGAATCATTCTTATTCTTCAACTCCATCATCTTCCCTCCTTCTTTGTAATCTTTTCAGTCTGACTATTGCCCTGCCCAATCCCCACCTGCACACGGCTGTCTTCTTTTACTGAGTACCAAACACTGATGCCGTTTTGGAGAAGGGCCTTTTCAGCTGAACGTATTTGCCAACGGCACCAACATTACGACCATGCTGCCAGCCTCGGAGAAACCAGTGCACCCCGCCCCTCCATCGGCCACCTCCGACTCAACAATGATTCCCCCCGAGCCGGATCTTAGGCACGATGCGGAAGACGACGTTGACGCCCGCATCACCAGCGACATCCTCCAGCTCGCCCGCCGCTATACCACCCAGCCTACCCATCCGGGCATTCTCTTTCCCCAACCCTCAGATGGCTCGCTGGACCCCAAGAGCCCTGAGTTCAACGCACGAAAGTGGGCAAAGGCGTTTTATGAAATCCGGTGCAAGTCTAACGACGGCCACGGTCCCCGGACTGCGGGTATTGCGTTTAGAAACATGAGCGTTTACGGCTTCGGAACCGACACCGATTTTCAAAAAAGCGTTGGAAATATCCTCCTCGATGGCGTTGGCGTTCTGAAACAACTGCTCAACAAAAAACAACAACGCATCGACATCCTGCATAACCTTGAGGGTGTTGTGCACAAAGGAGAGATGCTCGCCGTCCTTGGTCCTCCTGGCTCGGGTTGTTCGACTTTTCTTCGCACCGTGGCTGGAGAGACACACGGCTTCCACATCGCCGACGATGCCACCATCAACTATCAGGGGATTCGCCCCAAGCAGATGAACACAGCATTCCGCGGCGAATCAGTTTATACTGCTGAGGTCGATGCTCACTTCCCTCACATGACTGTCGGTGATACACTCTACTTTGCGGCTCGTGCCCGTTGCCCTAGGACCATCCCAGAAGGCATCACTCGCAAACAATACGCTGAACACCTTCGTGATGTGACTATGGCTATGTTTGGCATTTCACATACCATCAACACCCGCGTCGGTGATGATTTTGTTCGTGGCGTAAGTGGTGGCGAGCGAAAGCGAGTTACCATCGCTGAAGCAGCTTTGAGCAACTCTCCACTACAGTGCTGGGACAACAGCACCCGTGGCCTCGACAGCGCCAATGCTCTCGAATTTTGCCGAACGTTGCGAACCCAGGCTGATGTTCTCGGTACTACTGCCTGTGTGGCTATCTACCAGGCGTCACAAGATGCTTACGATGTATGTTCAACAACCCACCTCGATGAGCCGTATACGTAATACTAATATGGACCTAGGTTTTTGACAAAGTTGTCGTATTATTCGAGGGGCGACAGATCTTTTTTGGGAAGACTAGCGAAGCCAAGGCCTATTTCGAGGGTCTTGGATTTGTCTGTCCTGAACAACAGACAACCGCCGACTTTCTGACTTCGATGACAAGCCACTCGGAGCGCATCATTCGTTCGGGTATGGAAGGAAAGACACCCCGAAGCCCCGATGAGTTTATCCAAGCGTGGAAGGACAGCCAGCACCGTATCCGCTTGAATGCTGAGATTGATGACTACTCGGAGCGGCATCCCTTCGACAGTGAGCACTACCGCCACTTCCTCACCTCCCGCCGCAACGAACAGTCCACCTCTCAGCGTGCCAATTCGCCATTTACACTCTCCTACTGGAACCAGGTCATCCTCACACTTTGGCGCAACTTTGTGCTTCTCAAAGGCGATCCTAGCATGACGCTTACCATGCTTGTGACCAATCTCTTCACGTCATTGATCATCAGCAGCATCTTCTACAACCTTCCCCCGGATACTACTAGTATTTCCAAGCGTGGTACTCTTCTATTCTTCATTGTACTTACAAACGCTTTCTCAAGCATCCTTGAGATTATGACGCTATACGCAAAGCGATCTATCGTGGAGAAGCATTCCCGATATGCGTTCTATCACCCAAGCGCCGAAGCATTGTCTGCCATGGTTGTGGACCTACCCTACAAAATTGTCAACTCGATCATCACGAATGCTGTCTTGTACTTTATGTGCAACCTTCGCCGTGAGGCTGGCCCCTTCTTCTTCTTCCTTCTCATCGTCTTCGTCATGACGATAACCATGTCCATGATGTTCCGGCTGATGGGCTCAGTCACCAAGACGATCGCCCAGGCTCTGGCACCTTCAGCAGTTATCCTCCTCGTTATCTGCTTATACACTGGCTTTGCCATCAAAATCCAATACATGCAGGATTGGCTGGGGTGGCTTCGATGGGTAAACCCTGTATTCTATGGGTTTGAAAGCGTTGTCCTTAACGAATTTGTTGGACGAAGTTTTGAGTGTGCCCAATACGTTCCATCGGGCGATGGCTACACTGACATCTTGCCAAAAGAGAAGGTGTGTATGATACAAGGTGCGCTAGCTGGCCAGTCCTTGATCAACGGAGAGATTTATGTTCGAACCTCTTATGGCTATCTCCCTTCGCATAAGTGGAGAAATTTGGGAATCATGATTGTATTCCTTGTATTCTTCATGGCCCTGCATTTGATCACCACTGAGTACGTTGCTGGCGAACGATCCAAGGGCGAAGTCTTGGTGTTCACCCGAAAGGCTCTCAAGAACAAGCGCAAGTCCCCCTCCGACATCGAAACTCCCGCCAACAGTCAGCGACAATCGCCCACCAGTGGAGATTCCGATACCTCAGCAGAGATGGAGAAGCAGACATCTATCTTCCACTGGAAGAATGTCATCTACACTGTCACGATCAAGGACGAGGAGCGTAGAATTTTGGACCATGTTGATGGATGGGTCAAACCTGGCACCCTCACTGCCCTCATGGTATGTTTAGACTCATATCTACGGCCCTATCATTAGGGATATCTATACTAACTTCTCAAATAGGGCGTTTCTGGAGCCGGGAAAACCACGCTTCTTGATGTCTTGGCTAGCCGTGTCACCATGGGCGTCATATCCGGCGAGATGCTTGTCAATGGAAGGCCTCGGGACGACTCATTCCAGCGCAAGACTGGATATGTAACCCAGCAAGATCTGCACTTGCATACCTCGACGGTCCGAGAGGCGCTGACCTTCAGTGCTTTGCTCCGTCAACCAAACACTTACACTCCACAGGAAAAGATTGACTATGTTGACAAGGTTATCGCCATGCTTAGCATGGAAGAATATTCCGATGCCATCATTGGTATTCCGGGCGAGGGCCTTAACGTTGAACAGCGCAAGCGTTTGACTATTGGTGTTGAGCTTGCGGCTCGTCCGCAACTACTTCTTTTCCTTGATGAGCCCACTTCTGGCCTTGATAGTCAAACCTCATGGTCTATCTGCAACTTGATGGAAAAGCTCACCGCCAGTGGTCAAGCCATTCTCTGCACCATCCATCAACCATCTGCTATGCTTTTCCAGCGATTCGACAGGCTCCTCCTTCTCGCTAAGGGAGGACGGACGGTGTACTTTGGCGAGATCGGAAAAAACTCGGCTGTCTTGATTGATTACTTCGTTCGAAATGGTGGTCCAGCTCTGAAACCCGGAAGCAATCCGGCTGAATACATGTTGGAGGTCATTGGTGCTGCCCCCGGCGCGCACACTGACATAGACTGGCCTGATATTTGGCGGAAGAGCCCCGAGTATCATGGTGTTCAGCAAGAGCTCGCCAGATTGGAATCCGGAAGCTCAGTTGCTGCACAGCCATCGCGGTTGGAGGATGCCTCCAAGTTGACCGAGTTTGCTGCCCCCTTTAGCACTCAGTTCAGGGAAGTGTTCTGGCGTGTTTTCCAACAGTACTGGCGCAGTCCCACGTACATTTACTCCAAGGCTTTCTTGTCCTGCGGTTCCGTAAGTGCACGGGATTTTGAATCTTAAATGAAGTCTGACACTAATATCTTTCAGGCTCTATTCATTGGCTTGTCGTTTCTCAACATGAAGAACACTCAAGGTGGTCTTCAGAACCAAATGTTCGGTGTTTTCATCTTCCTCACTATTTTCAGCCAGATCGTTGATCAGATCATGCCCGTCTTCGTCTCGCAACGTACTATGTACGAGGCCCGCGAGCGTCCTGCCAAGGCCTACTCCTGGAAGGCTTTCATGGGAGCCAACCTGCTTGTTGAGCTTTTGTGGAACTCTGTAAGTGCCTTTTACCCAAGGCAGTGATACCTATGTGAATATTTAACTAACAAGAGAACAGGTTATGGGACTCTTGAGCTTCATCCTCTGGTTTTATCCAATTGGCCTGTATAGGAATGCCCAACCCACTGACGCGGTGCACTCTCGCGGTGTTCTTGTCTTCCTCTTTGTCTGGGTGTTCTTCCTTTTCGCGAGCTCCTTTGCGCACATGGTAATTGCTGGGCTGGAAAGTGCCGATGTCGCAGGTGGCCTTGTTGGCCTCATGACCATCCTCATGTTTTCATTTTGCGGGTAAGTCCTTGGTCATGACCACTCTCGTCTTCGCTCTGCAGTCGCTGACATGTTTCATAGTATCCTCGCCGGTCCCAAGGCGCTCCCTGGTTTCTGGATCTTCATGTACCGCGTCAACCCTTTCACTTACTTTGTGGAAGGATTTCTTGGTGCTGCGCTGGCCAATGCAGCAGCGTTCTGTTCTTCGAATGAATTAGTCAAATTCGACGCTCCTGAGGGTCAGACTTGTGGAGAATACATGGCGACGTTCATCGACAAAGCGCAGAGCGGCACACTTGTTGACCCCAACGCCACTAATTGCCAATTTTGCTCTCTCTCCAACACAAACACCTTCCTCCGGGCCATCAACGTCAACTTTGACAACCGATGGCGCAACTTCGGCCTCATGTGGGTCTTTATTGCCTTCAATTTGTTCGCTGCCATGTTTCTCTACTGGTTAGCCCGGGTACCCAAGAACCGAAAGGTTAAGAAAAATTAGTTGTTCTTCTTTTAAGAGATGGATGGAATGGCGATTCGAGTAGATAAATTCTGGTCGACTTTCACTCTTTTACTATTCATCATCCCCATTTAGACTACTGGCTCATCAGCATACTCAAACCATAAAATTTCTTTTCTCACTTTTCTTTTTCACATCACTCTTCGTTGGGGCTCTGCGGGCTGCTAAACGCAGGCGGCGGCGTCATAGTTGTTGTCGACGTTGTTTCCGGCCATCTTGGAGTATTCGGCGGGCGGCGCTACCTTCTCAGACAGGTTGTTGGTCGCGGGTAGGGTGCTGGTCTCGGGCACGACCTCGGGGAGGTTGGCACAAAGAGCGGGGCACAAAGAGGTTTTGCATTAATCATATCACGTGCACGAGGCCACACAGAAGCTTACCTCAGCGAGCTCAGTCTGGAGTATCACTTTTTTCCATATCGATCAATAGTCACATCAAAGCACATGATATTTGTCCCCAATTTCACTGGGCTGTGCGTAAAGACATGTTCTATCTAAAAATCAATTTTTAGAACGCCCATGTTCCTGTGTCTTGTGGAAAACGCTAATCGGTGGCGGACTAAGACTTTGGCATAATCGTCGCCCGAGCCACTCTTCCGACGAATAGCTCGAGAAGCGAAGAGAAAACACG
>VYKG01000597.1:0-25145 GCA_011426275.1 Dactylonectria torresensis | reverse complement strand
CCCCCCCCCCCCCCCCCCCCTCTTTCTCTCACTCCCCTTCCGCGCATACTCGGCAAATCTCACCCGCTAGCAATGGACTACGTTGAGCGTCAGATGGCCGAACAGGCCACAAAGGGTTTTGATACGTACGTTTTGGCTTCCACCTTCCACTTCCACCAGCATTATCGACGGCGACCTCGCTATAGCCCGTCGCTACCAACCTGCTAACAGCGCGCCCAGATCATCCCTCGTCTCGCCTCTCAACCTCATCCTCCTCTCGGCCGTCCTCTACACCTGCTACGCCCTCATCCGCTCGTCCCCGCCTCCAGCGCTGCCCCGCGACGCCCCCGCCACCGTCTTCCGCACCTACACGCCGCTCACGCTGCTGCCCTTCTCCGGCGCCGACGACTCCCCCGTCTACCTCGCCGTCCGAGGCCGCGTCTTCGACGTCTCGCGCGGCCGCAACTTCTACGGGCCCGGTGGCCCCTACGCCAACTTCGCAGGTCGAGATGCCAGCCGCGGTCTCGCATGCGGCAGCTTTGACGAGGACATGCTGACGGCCGACCTCAAGGGGCCCCTGGACAAGCTGGAGGGGCTGGACAAGGACCAATTGGAGGCCCTGCAGGGCTGGGAGGAGAGGTTCCTCGAGAAGTACGAGGTTGTAGGACGTCTGGTTTCCGTTGATGATTACGAGGCAAACCACAAGCCTTGATTGACTGGTAACCCGAGCAATAGGAAGGAAGTAGGCTAATCCATTGAACAAGACTATAGATGGAGAGTCACTTATGAAACCACAAGCTTCGCAATTGATTTCTTCGTTTTTTTTTCTGATGAATGGACCTCATCTCTTATGAAGTTGTTTATGCCTGACATAAACGACACTCATCATTACATCCCGGAAACTTGCACCATGCCCTCAGACTGTTCATTCATGTCAGACTCAATCGTATTAAAGAATTCGACATTGAAGTCACCTTGCGTCCCCTTCATCTTTCTATCATTACTTATGGACAAAAAGAAAGCAAATGACCCTCCCATGGCCCTGACCAAAAGGGGAGGGGGGACGCTGTTCCTTGGGCGTGACGCTGGATACCCAACAAAAATATAGCGAACCAGTAAACCAGCAAACCAAACTCCGTGCAATGCCTCCTATACACGCGTGTAGCCACGTAAACCCGATCCACATATAGGGTGGGAAGAAGATGTAGAGGAAAAAGTGAAAAAAGAAAATGCCGTCTGGGAAGCCTGTGTCAAAGAAGTCAGGGAGCCACGAGCTCCAATATCCCGCTAGTCTCGCTAGAAAATTATACACTCGCATCATATCTCTAGGACTGTCGCCGCCTTGCGGATGATTGCAGCTGTTTTGGATATGATCCTCTGTGCCGCGCTCAAATCCCCCGCCTCCACCGTGTCGCGGATGGCAGGAAAGAAGGCTTCATCATAGCCGGACCAGAGTTGTGGCCCGAAGACGACATGCTTGAACTGTGTTCGGTTGGGAACCTGGATTGTGTCAGTCTAAATTTCTTGCCTAAACATCGGAGAGAACATACGCCGCCGCCAAGTTCTAAGTCGAGTAACGACGTCTCAAAAAAGGCCATTTTGTTGTTATACTCGAGTCGGCTTGCACCGATGTCGTTGTCTTCCCAACCTCCGTTGGTGAGTACTGCGCGGTCCCAGGTCATCTCCCACTTCTCAAACTCTTCCGCGTTGTGCTGGACTTGCGCCACGGCTTCCTTCAGCTCCTTGAACGATAGGCTTGTCTTGCCTGATTTGCCCGATTTACCGCTCCGTTTGCTGGTCTTGCTGGTGGCCCAATTCTCAAGATCGTTCACCCACCTCTCCAGACGATCGCCATAGGCTGACATGTCAAAAGGAACAATGGCTCGGTCCGCCAGGTCGAGGATGAGCAGCCCAACCACCTGAGCCATGAGATCGTGGTACACGAACCCAGGATCAATGTACTCCTCCATCATTTCGAACTTGTCGTAGCTCGAGTGATACGGGTATCCGCTTCCCTCGAACGCCAAGTCCAACGAGCTAGTGCCTGCAATGTCCTGGAAAGCAACGTAATCACTGCCGGCGCCAAGTCCATCCAGATCTGCTTTCCTGCCGTTCCAGAGGTCTCGCAGGGTTACGTTGCTCACGGGGTCCATGACTCGCCCGAGGGCGTGGAGGAGTGTCTTTCTGAACATCGGAGACCCGGACGCATGTAAGCTGTTGCCGGACACAGCCGTGTCAAGGTTGATGTACGCGAATGCGTTTTCGCGCAGCGAGTCGAGGTTGTTCTCGACATACTCGGTTGAGCCAATAAGGTTATACTCTTCGGCATCCCAAGACATGAATTCGATAGTCCTTAGGGGCCTCCAGCCTCGCTGAACCAGGTCGCCAAAGATACGAGCCATTTCAATCATGACGGCGGTGCCCGAGTGCGGATCCGTGGCACCGAATGCCCAAGCGTCGCGGTGGTTACCAATGATGATAGATTTGGACTTCTGCTCCATGCCGACAATCTTGCCATACACGTTCCAGATGGGCTGCTGATCAACCTCGTCCTGCTCGTTCTTTAGACGGACAATGGGCGATGAGTCGTCGCCCGTCCACCACTCGTCAACATCAGGAACTCCACCCGTCCACGCTTCGGGCACCTTCTCACCGTGTCCCTTGAGATGTTGTAGCAGGATTTGAGCATCTCTCCAAGCAAGGGGAAGACTGGGAATACCAACGAGACCAGGGCTGTCGGCCGGCTTCATCCGTGGCTGTCCTTCTTTGCTTTCCCAGCCGGGGGTCAGGACATCCCCAACGACCCAACTCATGAGACTGACGGCACCTCTTTGGACACCGTCGGCAGGCATCCAGGGTCCATGCGGCGCGACGGATCCCTTGAGGAAGCCGTCGTCAGCGGGATCACTGTATATGATGCACCCAGCGAAGCCAGCAAGCTCAGCAGCCTTGACCTTGAGGGCGCGGTCGCCTTGAGTGCCATGATATCGTACCAACGCGATAGCTCCTTCCGTCTTGACGCCCTTGTCCTTGAGCAGCTGGAATTCTTCTCGTGAACCGTAGTTTGCGTATATTAGGGGCCCTTTGACATCGCCCGACTTGGAATGGCCGTGGAAGGCATACGTCTGTCGACCGGCCGTCTCGCCTCCAACCTCCTCTTCTTCCAATTTTGCGGTCCAAACGGCCTTTTCTTTGTCCTTGCTGTCCATAATTTGCACGGCTCGGCCGTTCTTGCGTGGGTAGTTGAGGTAGACTTTGTACTCATCGAGCATCACCTCGTCAAGGCCGGCTCGGCTGAACATGCTCTCAACATCCATGGCTGTAGCATAGTCGCCCTCGGTGCCAGCGATGTGAGCGTAACTTGAGAAATGCTGGACAGAAGCGCGCAACCGCCTAGGATCAACGCTCTGCTGCACGTGCACACGCAGATCTTCGGGGTTGAATCGATAGCCACCTCCGATGCGGTCTGATAAGCTGCTGAAGAGGTCACTGGCGAAGAGGAGGTAGACAAAGCCAACAACGATCATAACGGCGAAGGCGCGCACGCCTAGGATGATGAGAGTAGTCCTGTCAATCTTGGGCCAGCACCGCCTTGATCGGGTTGCCGATTCACCTTCGGCGTCGGCGGCCGCGTCGGCATCGGCATCGTCAGCAGCTGGCGCGTCTGGGCGCGAGGGAAGCTGGATTCGCAGTCGCGGTAACCTCGGCCTCCAAGACCACTTCCACTGGGGCAGAGACAGGAAGCCTATTCGCTTCCCCCATAGAGAGCCGCGGGTGCGATTGGGTTCCTCAATCTCCATCTCGTGGAGCTCGCGCCTCACCTGTGCCGTCTCATCGTCGGAATCATCGTCGCTGCCCCATAGGCTTTCCTCGTCATCTGTCTCAACTGTGGGTGCCCTGTAGCCATCAGATCTCCGGGAGGAACCCGGGGCACCTCCCGGATTACGGAGGAGCGACTGCGATTCCGTCCCGGGGGCATTTCGCTCATCGGTGGGGGACCTCGGGGCCGGTTCCCAATCGTCAGGATCATATCGGCTGCTGCTGGCGAGGGCCTCATCGTACGTCGGAGGTATTGGGTCGTAGAAGGGTGTCTTTTCGGAAGGCATGTTGAATCTGGGGGAGGCGGTTGTTCTGGATATCGATAGAGAGTGCTCTCAAGTCTATTGTATTGATCGGGTATGTTGAATTCGAATGAAATGCAGAGGTGAAAGAAAAGAGGAGCAAGAGGCGGCCATACAGGCTTTGGTGGTGTCGTGGTTGTCGTGGGAGCAGTACTGGAAGGAGCGAGGGGATCGAGGGGACCGAGGGGAGAACAGGAGCGAAGCCGCGACAAGACAAAAGGAGAGTCAGGAAGGAGAGACAGACACAGCGACAGTGACAGGAGGCCGATGCAGCACTTGCATCATCCACCACGAGACGAAGCTGAGCAGGCAAACGCAAGAGGTTGTAAAAAAAAAAAGTGTCAACAGCTCAGGGCGAGATGCGATTGCGGGATTGCGGACTGCGGACTGCGACCGGGTCTGGGGAAGAGTGCGAGGCAAAGCAGGTAATGTCCACGTAACGTCGACTAATGGAAGGGACTCGGGACTCGGTACATGCGTCTGCGCGGCCAATGTGTCAGTGTAAACCAAACCCACTATAACTTTTAGCACAGACAGGCTGCTTTGACGGAGGTTCGTAGGGGAGATTTGGGAGGGCGCCCACGTAAGGTACCTTCTGGCGTCCCCCCTCTAGGTTGGCCCCCTGTTGAGGGTCGTTAGTTAATCCGCAAGCCGCGCTTGGCGGAACGAGGACCAGCCAAGGCCGATTGAACTTCGTACGTATTAGAAATGTATCATGACCTTGGCATTTCCCCGGGTAGCCGAGGCGATTGGTGCTGCAGGTTTGTTTTACATGATTCATTGAAAATATCATCGTCTTTCTCTCCTAGTATAATTATTGACGAGATACACGGCATGGTGAGCATTCTATGTACTTGTATCTCTCACACCTTTACTTCGTATCTCCTGATTCCAGCCAGTGGGGGATGCCGATAGCCTTTCTCAATGCGACCTTCTCTCAAGCCTGTTAGCACACGCGCTACATTTGCGTTACCCCACAAACGCCACTATTAAAAGGAGAACCGCTCTGCTGTACGATCAATCTTGTTGCTGGAGTCGACAGTAGACGAAAGAAAATAAGAATTGAGTCTTCCTGAAGGTGGCGAGAACAAGAACCTGAATTACTTTACAGTTCGGTTTTCTCAGCATTACATCCTCGTTTCTTCCAAAGTCTGCAGGAAGATGAAAGGTTGTAATTGCCACTCTCTACATCATGACAGGCTGTAATCAAGATGCAACGCTTTCTAACACGAATTATCAAAAGCAGCTTCTAGCGCTGGAAATGCCACTCAATTTTCTGAATCAAGTATACATATATACAACTACCTGCAACGGACCCTCTCCTTGAACCCAATTGCAGGCCATACAATTATCTATCCGCCAACTAGCCCCTGCTCAACACGCACTGTCCGTACACTCTTGGTCCAGAGATACTTAGTTCGGGTACAGCACAACACCCTCATATTGCCGGCTCTTGATGTTGTCCAGAGTCTGGTGGAAGTGTTTTCGGCTGCTCTCAACGGATGCAGAGTCCTGCTGGTTACCTGCCAGGTTGGAATGAATAAGTTCAATTAGGCCGTTGAGATACTTGGTCGTCACCTAGAGTGGTATTAGCAGTTGGAACAACAAGGATCAGACCATCAGATACGCTTACCGATTCATTCTGCTGGTCAAAGTAGTACACATATCGATCTAGAATCTCTACAAAGAGTTCAATCGACGCTGCCGTCTCCATACATGAGTCGGCGACGCGGAGAGCTCGTTGCAGGCACTCCAACACCCGCTTACCATCGCGGTAAAGCTGTACAATATTAGCTTGATCGCTTCAGTTTACCATGTCTCACATACCTCGGTCTCTTCAGTCTCTCCATTCGGTGCACTGGGCGTAGCCCACCACAGGTGGCTGGCCAGATACACGGCTCGGCACTGGTCTGGTTTGCGCAGGAGCTTGCTTCCGTGCTGGGCGCATTTGGTGATGAGGGTATCGTAGTTTTCCTTGCCAAAGTTTCGAGTCTGGTGAAGCGCCGTGGCAATCACGCAGACAGCCTGGAACTGCGCCTTTGAGTCCGACACAGCCTCCTCATACACGGTAAACGCCTGCGCGAAGAACTCATAAGCCACCTCCTCAAATCCAGTCATGTCCGCAATTTGTCCCGAGGCACAGAACAATCGCAGCACCATCTCGGCAGCACCAGCTGCATTTACGCGCGTGTACAATGTGCTCAGAGCAGAGTGCATGAACTTGAATAGGGCGTTGCTCTGCGTCTCCCAGTTGTCATCATAGTGTTCCCGCTGCTTGAACCTCTTGGCCAACTTCATGGAGGCCGTAATCAGAGGTGGCGTAGTTGTACGGATGCGCTCGTTGCCGTCCGCGTATGCCTTCCGTGTCATCTGAAGCAGCTTGAACTGAGTATCATTATCCTCAGCTTGCAGTAGGTGCACGATTCGTGCAAGCCATCCTTGCTCCTCCATAGTTTCGTCCGTCTCTACCGCCCGTCTCTGAGCAACACCGGGGTATCCTTGAGGGGTTTGGCTTCCCTCTTTGATGAGAACCTTCAACACCTCGAGGACATTCTCAAGCTGCTCCGTTGTCGATACCTTGACCTGGTCCTTGAGAAGAGCACGGGCGACGCCACCAGCCACAGCCCGGCGGGTGGGATACGACTGTGTTTGAAACAAGGGGACATAAGTGGGGAGAGAAAGCGCCGTAAAGAGGGAAACGTAACGGTTCAGGGGGGCTTGCAGCAAGGCCAACAGGCTCTGTTGAGCAGGCGGGGAGTGAAGGTCCGCGTTGTTGATGTTCTCCCGAACCTTGGTTGTCGCAAAAGCTAGGATCTGGTCGACGTAGTCGAGTCTGTCGGGGTAAATGTTGAGCGCAAGGTTGCACAGCGAAACTAGAAGCGCAAAGATGTCCGGAACTGGAAGATGTTGTGCTTCAACCAAATTTTTGACTTGTGCGAAGAATACTTCGTAAAGCTGAACGTTCTCCGTGATGGGGTCTTGGTCACCGTTGACAGCTGTCGTCTCCGTGTCAGCAATTGAGGGGGCAGGCTCTCCTGCGATGGTGCTAGCATCGTCGACACCGCTTTCAGCTCCGGATTCAGATTCGGACCCAGACTTGGCCTCAGCATCGCCTTCGGGCTGCTCACCAGTCGCCTCGGCATCGGCATCGGCATCTGCAGGCTTGTCCGTTGTAGTTTCGCTGGGTTTTGGTTCTGACGGCCCGGCTCCGGAAGGCGCTTCCTTTTGCAGCTTGACTTTTTCTAGCAATTGTGCCAAAGCGTCGGCTTCAACCTTAGCCTTGTCCTCGTCCTTACCATTAGCTCCATCCCGTTCGGCGTATTCAGACAGACGGTCCATTAGCCCAATGACAATGGCTTTGACATTGACGTGCGGGTTGAGTCGCGAAACAGCGCCGAGAAATTGGTCCAGGGTGTGGAGATGGAATTCGTCGGGGAAGACCTGGGTGATCACCTCAAGAAGATATTCCTGAGCGAGAACGTCTCGGCATTGCACGACCTGCTCCAAGAGCGGCGCCAGGATACCGGACTTGTAGGTCTCAAGATCGACTAGCTGACTGAGGCGCACAATGTTGCTCCCAACGAGCAACTGCAGCTCCTTTCTTTCCCGAACCCGCTGCTCCCTTTCCCTCGAGTGACCTTGATGTTGCAATCGGACCCACAACTTGTTCATCTCAACAAAGTTGGTGAGGACAAAGTTGATGGAATCGCTCAGGTTGCCTTCGGGCCCGTCGCCGTCGCCGGTTGGGAGGTAGTCTCGAGCTTGACCAGACATATAATATCGGAGGAAGAGGCCACGAATGGGATGTTGGACACCTCGACTCATATCCATCATATCTTTCATGAGCTCCTTGACAGGCGCTTCCGCGACGGACATGTAGGCTGTTCCAACAGTAATCATGAGATAAAGTCGGGGGATGATGTTGCCAGCATACTGAACCAGCTCGTAGAGGTCGGCGAGGTGATTGACAGGATGGTTCTCGCGAAGGTGAACGGACAAATAGCGCAAGGCATCGAAGACAGCCATGTACAGCTCATAGTACTGTTTCGGACCAAGACTGCTTGTGCGAAGTTCCGAGACGAGTGTTGAACTATGTCATGGAAGAGCCAATGATGTCAGTCAGGGTGGCTGGTTGCAGGAGTAGGAGACAGGAGAGGGCTTGTGGTCGACTTACCAGCACTTGAGGGCATCCATGAGCTTTCCAGGAGTATCGAGGCATTTGCGCATGAGCGAAGTCTGCTGGCGGACGGCGACCAAGGCATCCTCGAGCAACCTGGCCTGGTCCTCGGGAGGAGCTGGTGTGGCCATCTTGTCGAGCTATGTGTTACTGTAGCGGGGTAGCTTGAGACAGGTCGAGAAGAGCCAGGCTCCTATTGAGAGGTCCACATGCGACGATGGTAGTCGGCGATGGTGGTTGTCGATGGCTGCGGAATCGGAGGGTGTTTGCGGAGGCGCCGGGTGCTGTCGTTCGAGAGAGATGCGCGCGGACGAGGCGCAGGGTGACGATAGTGCGTAGGTAATGGGGGAGGCTGAGATAATGGGTCCAGTTCCAACTGCGGAACAGCGCTGTAGGCTGTACGTAAGGAAGCACTTGGCTTGGCAGGTAGCACTACGTAGCACCGTCGTTTAGGCGGCAGGAGCTCTCGCCCAGGCCACCTTCTAATTAGCGACCGTCAACGCTGGGGTGATGCAACATCACGTGAAGGCTGTCTGGGTTCCAGGTTTCAATGTTGCCTGGCATGAACACCTGAGGCTTCTAGAAGGACTCAGTCAAGGAAAATCAGGAGGCGAGAGCCTGTGATCATAAGTAATTGACGCCGCACAAAACACAACTTCACAAGTCAGTCAAGCGACGCACAGCAATCGGTAACAATGTCAATTTTTGTTGAAAGTATTGATCAGTCCATTCATGAACTCGTTAAAAAGGGCATAATACCCAATGCGCCCAACTCCTTGACTCCAACCGCATACATAGCTTAGGGTCTCGATTCCATCGCTCCTCAGCTTGTTACGCACCCACCACGATTGCATCTTTTTTGCCCAAATGCGCCAGCGCCGCAAAACGTGCCCTTCCCGACCCGTGCGGGAATCCCCAAGTCGTCTCGAAGGAAATCCACCAACGACGTCTCAATTGACGCCGAGAATGCTGCCAGAACTAGCATCATGTTTGATTGCGGATCTGGCAGGTGATGAATGTCGGCTACAATTTCGACCTCTTTAATGCGTTTCACTGATGCGAGTTCTCGTGCCCACTCCAGACTCTCATGGCGTGTCGAATACAAAAGTCGGAAGTCCGACACAGTCAAACTTTGCGGCCCGTCCCAAGATCGCCTCGGCCGACCGCCCTCAATAACAAGTGTTAATTTATCTAGCTTGGCTGAGTTTCGCAGGAAGCGGCAGATGGAAGCCCAGTCAAGCGAGTCTGGTCCGGTAGTGCTTGTTGGGCTGCGCTTGTACAGACTCATCTCCCGGACTAAATCACGAGTATCTGGCGTTTTGTCGCTAAGGAACGGCACTACAGCTTCGATATCCTCGCCAAAGTGAAAAGAGTGTCTTCCATACAGATATTGGGATGTCTCTTCTCTGGCCTTTCGGTTGATTCGCATAATCGCTGTGTGCATCGATCGGCCGCAATCGCTATCGGCGCAATATGATGTTTCATACGACATTCTTGTGAACGATCGTTCCATGACATGGTACGGAGATCGGAGACTGTTGCGGTCGTTTGCCTGGTGCTCCCACCTTGACTTGTTCCGAATCCAAATGTCTTTGCTAGGGCCGTTATCCAGCAGGTGCTCATATATCATCATGCGAATCTCGGCCGGGATCCGCATCAAGAAGGAACGATCTTCAGTCATGGTAACGATGAGATGGCCTCAGAGAAATCGCGGTGAGGATGGGTTGTTGAGGGACTCAGAGGGTAACGGCTTTTTGTTCGTTTCCCTTCTTAGCTTGAGGGCTAACTGAAGTTGGTAGTTATAACTTGGGTCTTGTTGATGACCTTGTTGCCCATGTGACACGAGGTATCTCACGTCAGGGTAGCCCTCCCTTGGGAGAGAAAAACTCACGTCAGAAGCAATTGGGTTGGTCACAAAATGAGGCAAAGGTGACGGGGAACCGACAAAACTGAACCGTGGCGACAGTCCGACTGATATTTATGGCTACGGGATGATTAGGGGCGAGCTGGAAAGATGCGGCATCCGGGTTGACCCATCAAGGTGCCCCGGACCTTGACCACCACACCAACTCTCAGCTTGTCGAGCCACGAGCACTCCAATTGCTAAGTCGAGAAGTCGCCCAAGCTATTTTGTCGGCTCTTGATAGGTGTTGGTGCCCCTCCCCTCTCAACAAACCGACGTGTGCGCAATCAGCCGTTTCTATGAGGTGTAGGAGGGCGCTCCACCCGGCACCCAAAGCGCCGGCCAAGCGTCCCCGACCTTCGGCACCCCATGGGTCACCTTGTTCGTGGCTGACTCGCCGTGCTTCACCGCCGACCCACGCGTGTGGGAGACTTGAGACTGTGAGTGAGTATCGTCATTCAGCATATCGTAGCTGGGCCTATTGTTCTGGTCCGATATGCAACCCAGTCTTACGACGAATGGATCCCGACCCCATTTCGTCAAGTTCCGGTCCTGCAGGTTGTGATGTTACATACTGACCCTGGTAAAGCATCCGCCGTACGAAAGCGCATGCTTGGTTGTTCCTTGGGTTACTTCAGCCAGCCCCTACGAGAATTGTCAGCCGCATTGTTGACAAAGAAGAGATGGTATTGAGTGCCATTCCAGTCCAATGTTAAGGGGTCAGTGACCATGCGAGAAGAGCTTCCACCAGCCACGATTTATCAAGATGACGAAATTAGGACAATGGCTACTGTTGAGAAGTGGGCGCTTCAACTTTTGACTTTCAATCGCCGATCTCCCTTTAACTAATCTTGGAGAGGCCGTTCCTCAGCTGTCGCATTTGAAGGAATATCCCGGACACTTTCCTTGATCAAGCCTCATATGGCCTAGCAGTGCTTTGTCTGCCAAATCGTTACAACCGACCAATAGCTGACCCAAGTGCCGTTGTCCATTATGTATATTTACAACAGCTCTCGGGGTGACCTTGGCCCAAGCTCGGTAATTTTTACTGTGAGAAACACACCATCAGAATGAGAAGTGTCATTCGTCCCTGAGGTACATTGTCCGAGAAACTTGCGAGTTCCACGTTGTGAACTGCCGCTACAGCTTTTCGTTTAGACTTCCAATGCCCAACTACATCAGGGTCTTGCTTTATCAGGGTTGCCCACTTGTTCTTTGGGCCTGGGAAAAACGCCGCCATCAATCTGTGCATTAGCGCCCATTTCGACTCTGAGGTTCTGGAGCAAGTTCATGGGTTGCTATCAACACCATGACCTGAATGAGTGGAGAATGAATCGATTCTGAGTCTCATTGCATCTCTTTGCTGCTTCACATCCTCTTTAATCAGGGGTGGAGCAATGTAGACTCCATTTCACCTAGTCACGCAGCCGCGCACCGAGCCTCTCAGCACCTCAGCGCGCGATACGTGGGCCGACTTCAGGAGAGAAGTCACAAAAAGGATCATCACACCTTCAGAGGCTCCAACCCGAGTGGGCTCGTTGGATGTGCCGGTAGGCAACCAGATATGCATGCACGTTCCCTCCCAAGGTGTAGGGATCACCCTTCCAGTAGGAGTGGGGGTTCAAGGTGAGATGCGCCGCCTTCAAGCCGCAGCCGAGTTTCGCTTGCTATCTCAGGGTGCCAGACTCCAGAGGCTCGTTCAGATCCGGCCCGATGTGAACCCCGTCGAATCTTAAAAGGTTATTCATCTTCTGGAGAATCTGGGGAGAACCGAACGACCCAAGATTTCGGTGGTGGTTTGACGCTGCTTGTCACCGTTGGAAAACGTGGGATGTGCAGGGGAGGGTAACCCCCCTACTAGCGTCACGTTGCGTACATTACACTATGTACTACGAGCGATGAGGATGCTGAGCAGACTTTGAGCCGCCTGCTGACCCTAACCGACTACAACGATAAGGCACAAGGTTACTTAGTAGGATGGGATCCCGAAAGAATGCCGGGCCCGTTCTATATTCGCGATGCTGCTGCGTCATCCCGCGATGCTCAGTTCATCATCGACGCATTCGACTCAACAATCCCTCACCTCACCGCCGCTGGAAGTGCCGCTCAATGGGGCACAGAGCTGTTCTCAAAAAAGCCCAGTTTTGGCCAGGCCATTCGCGATGCCGTCGCACAGTCGGAGAACTTCCGAGACACGGGCCACGGTGAAAGGGTCAGGACCTTCGTCGCCGAAGTCGAAGATGACGCTACTGGTAATGGGACCCTGGACGACGGACTGGCCCGGCGAGTGGACGAGCTAGGAAAGACGTATGTTTCCGTTGGAGCCGTCAAACTTCGAGATGACCACTTCGCGACGCATATGCTATCCCCGAAGAACCTAACGCCCCACGTCACGGCCGCAATGGAGACGGGTAACTTTGTGTTTTTGGATGTTCTCGTGGCTGACCATCGAGTCGACGAGAGACGCAAGGGGGTAGGGGCGGCACTTGTTAACGAGGTCAAGAAGTACGCCACAGACCATGGCAAGGCTACGATTTGGATTGACTGCTGGGCTGGAGGGACTGGTAGGTTGGTCCAGTAAGTCATGGCACATGCCTCGACTGCATCCTCTTCTGACTATGGTCAGATATTACGAAGATTTGGGATTTGAACCTGTCGAGGACTTTGAGCTTCCTACAAGGAACAACGCTATGTGGCAGGGCAAAGTATTCCGGATGGACCTTGTTTGATTGGCATTCGATCGCTTATAAAACCTGCATATTTGATTACATACAACCTACATGCCTAGGCTCTAGGGTGACAATTTCTGAGACTAGCATTCATCTTTCGCAACGTGAGTACTTCCGAGCCACGACACCATCATGTCTCTAGAGGTATGGTGTCCACGAAGGCGCCAAACGTTGGGTCTCGTCCACCCTCAACCCCAGCATCCAGCACGAGCTTTCTCAGCTCTTCCTGCTCCTCGCGAGTTAGCGTCACAGTTGATGCGCCCACATTTTCCTCCAGGTACTTGGCCTTCTTCGTTCCCGGGATCACGAAGATGTTCTTATTCTGTGCGACCAACCACGCCAGAACCAGCTGACTAGACGTACACTCCTTGCGCCTGGCCAACTCATTGCACTTCTCCACAACGACGAGGTTCTTCTTGAAGTTTTCACCCTGGAAGCGGGCCATCCTGCGTCTCGCGTCACCTTCCTCGAAGTCATCGACGGACTGGAACCGGCCTGTGAGGATGCCACGGCCGAGTGGCGCGTAAGCGAAAATGGACACACCAAGCTCGACGCAGGTGTCTAGGAGGTTGGTGCCCGACGGGCCTTCGATGTCGAGGGTCCAGGGGTTGTACTCTACCTGGACAGCAGATATGGGGTGGACGGCGTTGGCCCTCCGGAGAGTCGTGGACGACACTTCAGAGAGGCCCAGGTACTTGGCCTTGCCCTCTCTGTTTCGTCGTTGAGTAATCAGCTTACATGGAGGCTAAGGATGAGGCAAAGCTTACTCGACTATCTGCTTCATGACCTCCACTGTCTTTTCGATGGGGACCTTCTCATCGGCGCGGTGCATGTAATACAAGTCGACTTGGTCGACGCCCAGTCGCTTGAGGCTGCGCTCGATGCTCTCGCGGCAATGTTCGGGGGACGAGTCCGCTAAGATGCCGCCTCCACCAATCTTGAGGCCAAATTTGGTGGCTAGGAAGATGTCGCCGCGGCGCTCCGGGTGCAGCTGGAACCACTTGCCAACGACGTCCTCCGAGTCGCCGTAGATGTCGGCTGTGTCCCAGCTGGTACACCCAAGATCCCATGCGCGGTCCAGTAGCTTGAGACGTTCTTCATCGGAGCTATTTGAGATGCGTTAGGTTAGTTACTTGGAGAGGTCGGCGGAAGGGTAAGACGGACTCGGTGGCGCCGTAGCCGACGCTCATACCCATCAGCCCAAATCCGATGACGGGAATCTGTGGCCCGTCCTTGCCGAGCTGACGCAGAGGAATTTGAGCTGGAGGAGCCATGACAAGGCGATGGAAGTAAAGTGGATGAAAGGGGGTGGGGGATGTGGTGAGCTGATGCTCGAAGCTTTTTTCTGTGCCTGTATAGCGAAGCCCCGTGAAGTCGTGATCAGTCTTTCACAGAACCATCCCCACTATCATGCATTGTCCCTGAGTATTTATACCTCTGGACGCCCACCTTGAAGCACTCCGAGATCAATAAGTTCCTCCACTCGAAATACCACCCACCATCGATTCACGACAAGTCCTAGGTAGGCACGGCGTCCAGCCCCACCAACCCGGCCGTCCTACACCCGATATCTCCGGGCGACCTGCATGGCCTGACTAAGCCCGGCTTCGCAACGCTGGGCTCTGTGTGGTCGTGGTCTAATGCGGGCGAGATTGGTGAAGTGATTTGAGTTCGCGAAGGTTGCCTCGTTTGGTAGCGATCAGAGGAATGGATGAGTTGGGGCTGACAGGACATGGGCAGGATCAAGTTTCAGTCCGTTGACGCGTATTAGTCCTTGAAGTCCTGAGATATTCGAGTGCGATACGACAGCAACTATGTCATGAATTGGTCAGATATATAGAGGTCTCCGTTATGAAAACAACAGCATGCCAAAAAAAGAAACCCGCTCATTTCTTAATTCCTTCGAGGTATCTCGCACACTATGAACCCCCCCCCCTAACGCTGTCCTATTTGAAGCAGTCCTATCTATTTCGTCTTTCGCCGAGCCTTGAATGTCTTGAGCGGATCCCGTTTCCTGGCCCCCACCTTGAACCCCTTGCCTTTCCTCTGCGTCTTGCCCTTGCGGTCTTTCCTCAGGGGCACGAAGCCTACGCTGGCCTCCAGTGACTGCTTGCCGTCCTTGGGCAGCAGGTACTCGGGAATGTGCTTGAGGTGGGCCTGCTGTCTTGCCGTCCTGAGCTCTCCGTCGTGACGCAGATGGGTCAGCTCGGTAGGGTTCTCTTCAAAGTATCTAGAAATACAAGTTAGAACAAAAAATCAAGGAATTGGAGCGTGCCGTTGATGGACTCACCGCTTCAGCTTTTCGCTCTTCAGCAGTTCCTGCCTAAGCTCCCTCGTTCGGGCTTCTCGAATGGCAACCTTAGTGACGGCGCGTAGGGCATCGTTCATTCGGTAGCGGAAGGGATCAACCTGCTCCATGTTGAAGTTGTAGGGCTTCACCTCTTTGCCTCGCTTAGCTTGCTGCCGTACAATCTTGGCCATGACCTTTTCGTCCTTTTCCGCGGTCGCCGTCGAAGTAGGCATGTGCTTTCGGTAAAGCTCCTTGGGGACAACAAAGGACAGAGCCATACCAGTCTGGCCGGCTCGCCCAGTCCGTCCTATCCTGTGTGTATAGGATGAAGCCGAGGTGGGAAGATCAAAGTTGATAACTGCTGATACCTTCTTGAAATCGACACCTATCAGGTCATTGTTAGATATCTGCACCAAGGAAGGTTCTTCATAAAGTAAACGTAGACAGTGTTCCAACATGTGAAGAAACGTGGTTGAGAAGGGTTGTTCATACCTCGTGATACTCCGTACTCCTTGTCAGCCTTGGAAGACTTTGACTTCTTCCTGGGCCGTGATGTCTCCTTTTCGGCGTCATCGTCCTCGCCATTTTCGGTCTTCTTGGCGTCTTGATTCGTCTCGTCTGCGTCACCATCCTCGGCCTCTTCCCTGTCCCCTAGCATCGCGTTCTTTTCGTCGGCGGCGATGATGATATCGTACACATTCCGGTTAAACTCCTCCACAACGTGCACTCGGGAGTTGAGAGGCAGTTCCGAATTCAAAATGCAGCTTCTGATGCCGAACTGCTCGAAGAAGAGTTTTAATCGGTAGCATCGGTCTATGTCGCTAACGAAGATGATACACTTGCCCTTGATCAACTTCAACTTGAAGATGACATAGGCCAAAAGAAACTTCTCATCTTCACCACACCTATCATATGCGTTAGTTAAGAAGGCGAAGATAGTGTAAGACTTTCGAGGCATACTTGGCGACGAATTGTGTTATACCCTCACCCTCAGCTTCCTTCTCCTTAAGATCGAGCAGAGTAGGGTCCCGACGGAAAATGCTCTTTAATGTGTGGACCTCATCGGTCAATGTCGCACTCATCATCATCACCTGAACGCCCTTGGGAATCGACCGTGAGAGGTTCTCCAAATCCTCATTGTAACCGTAGGACAGGACTAGATCAGCCTCGTCCAACACCAAATGCGTCAGCTTGTCGAGTGACAGGGCGGAGGAGTTGAGGTTTTGCCATGCTGTGGCAGGAGTCGAGATGACTATATCGGGTGAGTTGGAGAGGAGAGCTCGTTGGACGGCGCTGGAGACCTTGTCGGTCAACTTTGCGGTTCGAATGTCTTTTGCGCAGAAGGAGGAGAACTGTTCGATGGCCTTGAAAACCTGGTCGGCAAGCTCGCGGGTTGGAACGAGGATGAGGGCGGCAGTGAAGGCGGAGGCGTCGGTCTGGTTTCTTTATTAGCAAGCCGAGAAGAAAACTCGAGCCAGAAACGCAGGACATGGACGTACAGTCTTGCGCTTGAGGATGCTCGACAACAGAGGAAGCACGTAAGCTGCAGTCTTGCCTGAGCCGCAGTCGGCCTTGGCTAGAACATCCTGGCCGTTGAGGGCAAGAGGAATGGCTTTGCGCTGGACGAGAGTGGGTTTGGCGAACTTTTGCTGAGCAATGGCCTGAAGCAATCGGGGATCGAGACCGAGGTCGAGGAAGGAAGTCTCTCCCTCGGGTTCGACGGCCGTTGGAGCTGTGTCGGACTTGACAACCTCGGTCGTCTTGGGGGGCTCGTCGGCCTGATCACGCTTTCGCTTTCCGGCAACCATGTTGAGGATTTATGGTTGATATGCGCAAGAGTCGAGTCTGGCGAGATCGTGAAGTTATCGATTTCTCAGCGACCTTGACCAGTCTGAACGGCCTCTGTTGCGCTGCCTCCAAATTTCCAAGCCGACTGAGGGGCAGCTTCACTCTCGGAACATCTTATGATTGGATGTCAGACTCAGCTCTAGCCATATTAAGACTAGCGACATGTTTCTCGGATCAATTGGCACAAAATTTCGTTGCAACTTTTTTCTTATCAACTTATCGCTCAAGGTATCCACTACAAAAAATACAGCTCCACTTCATACTATTGTGGACGATGAGGTAGAGGGGAGGCAGCTGGCCTCTGAACCCAGCTTTGTGACTTGTGCCCGGTATTTTATTTCTTGGGGCTTCAGTTGTGAGTATTAACTATGGACTCTCTTCTCGCTGTAAGATGTATCAACTTGGGATTATTGAGAATTCCATGAAATTGGATCTCTACACAGGTTCTCCCGACCATGTTGATGTGTGAGGTGTTCGTTTTGAATTGGTATTGCAGAGTTGGTCGACGCAAGTCAAACACTTCGCGACGAAACCATGATAGTAACGCGCCTGTATAATTGTTCTCGCCATTGTAATATTTGGCGCTTCTCCTCATTACACAAAGCCAGCTGCGAGATGACATAAGTCTTCTTGTACCAAAACCAATTGCGTCCTACTTTGTGCCTTTCGAATGGTGGATCACAGATGGATGCAAGGATAGAAATGTTCGTCCGTAAACTCATTTGTTCTATTCATTCATATCGCTCAAATTCATATCCTATCCCGGCCTTTTGAATCTATGGCCTCAATTGCAACCAACGCTTTATACGCTTCTTTTCAAGTCCAAATCAACCAGTCTAATCAACTCGTCTACCACTTGATGACCCGGTTGGGGAAGAACTCGTCGATGAGCTCCATGTAGTAGGGCTTGAGCTTCTCAGCATCGGGGACGCCGTCGCTCTTGCTGTACAGGTCGTAGGGGTTGAAAGCCTGGACGGCCTTCATCATCTCCCAGTCCTTGTCGCACATGAGGTGGCGGTAGGCGCCCTCACGGTGCCAGGGGTAGAAGGAGTGGTAGCGGATCATGGCGAGGGACTCATCGGGGAGGGTGGACTGGTCCTTGACGACGTGGTAGAGGTACTCATCGTGACCCCAGCTGAGCATGACGTTGTCGAGGCCGCAGTTGGGAGAGTAGATGCCGTACTTGGTGTTGTAGTCGGGGTTCTTGGCATCGGGGTTGCCCTCGGCGAAGGTCTGGGGGTAGACACACTTCTCAGAGAAGGCACAGCCAACGGCGAAGGTGTCGCCGACGACGTCCCACTGACCCTGGGTGCCGAGGTCGGGGAAGAAGACCATGAGCTTTCCGAGGTCGTGGATGAGGCCGGTCAGCTGCATCCAGCGAGGCTTGCCATCGCGGCGGATGGCCTCGGCGGACTGGAGAAGGTGCTGGATCTGGGAGAGCGAGGTGTCGGGGTCAGACTCGTCGATGAGGGTGTTGAGCTTCTCCATGGCCTCCCAGATGGTCATCTCGGGGCGAGGGCGGGTGGAGCTGTAGAAGCGGTTGCGGGCGGCCAGGTTGTAGGCGACCGTCTGCTTGTAGTGCTGCTCGCGGTAGAAGTTCTTGACGCGGTCGGTGGCATCGTCGTAGTTGCGGAAGGCGGCCTTGTCCTTCTCACCGTCGAACTTGGACTTGGAGTCGTACTTGGCGGCGTTGACCTCGTCGATCTCGTCGGACATGGCCTCGAGCTCGGCGCCCTTCTTGTCGGTGACCTCGATGATAGCAGCGGGAGCCATTGTGAAGGTTGTGTATAAGTCAAAGGACTATGTTTGTGAAATTGGGAGATGTAGTTCAAGTCAAAGGAGGCAGGCAGTGTGTTGCTTGTGCTTCAAGTGATGGATGAGCTTGAGAATGATGATGAGCTTGAGATACAAAAGACCTGATCATGTCGTCTGGAAGCTGTCCTTATGTATTCGATTCGGGTCGTATCGAGTTGCCTCGCTACCCACCCGCCCCTCAGATGAACTCTTCATCCTTTCCCCCCACAAGATCTGATCTGACCCGAGTGGCAGCCAATCCGGGCAGTCCTAACAACGGTGACGCGCGGGTTTCTCACAACAATTGGTGTCGATATGGTTGTTGGTGTCTCGGCGTGGTGGAGGTCTGGGGGAGTTGATGGCCCACCGTCGGAAAGAATTTCTCTCCCAAGACAGACCAAGCAGGTTAGAGCCGCCGGAGAAGATCCATGGAACCCTCGTCTAGCCTTCGCGAAGGTGTCTTAGGAGTCTGATGCTTCGCTGGTTCTAACCGTATACTTCTAGCGCCGCCGACGCTCTCTTGTTCAGGATGAAGCCCCACCAGACTAGAATAGATCATGGTTCATTTCTATGGAGAACGCGGGGCCGGCAGATGCACTCTGATGCGTGCCCTGACCAGGCTGATGCAAGCTCATGCACCCAGCAAAAAAACGCACGTTGGATTAGATCGGCCTCGATTCGCCGGGGTTGCCCTGATCTCGCCTCAATTGTACGTCACGCTGATACAGGGAAGAAACAAGAATGGGCATGATGGCGCCCGGTAATTAGACGGTAGACTCAATGTCCCCGGGCCGGACTTGATCATGACAAGTAACTCGCTAGCCCTGGACGAAATCCCTTTTTGGGGTCTTGTTCGGCGACTCGGAAATTCTTACTCTGGTAACGCATCGAAAAAAGGAAAGCAAAAAACTCCATGCACCGGTCACGAAGGCATCTCGATCACGTCTCCGGCCCGCCCGCAACCAACCGGCGGCGCTAACATGAGACTGGGATCATGGGATGCCTCATCTGCTCCATCTTGCCAGATCCTGACGGCTTGGTAATTGTCTCGCGGATACTGGCGAGCCATACGAAGGAAGAGCATCAAAGGGTCCCGGCACTGCATAATGCATCACGGGTCTCCAACATGGGTATCCAACATGGGTATCCAACATGGGTATCCAACCTGCTGCCTTTCCCCGGCGAGATCAGCCTGATGCCAATCTACCGGGCCTATGATAAAACAGCACAATTGAAGTCCGTATCACTGCAGTAATCAAGGCCATGGCCATCTTCAACCGCTCTTCAACCCGGACAGAAATGAATCTCTTGTAGGTCTCGAGAGTCTCCCGATGGTAACTCCGACAGCAAGACGAACATCCACAATAGCTGTCAGGCTGCTCCTTCTTAGCGCAGATATTCAGGGACCACCGAGGAAGGAGAAAACAAAGGACGCATTTTGGCCCCGGCCAGGCTGACCGCAAACGTGGGCCTCGCCTATTCCTAGGGAGAAAAGTCCCCATCATTCAATCCATGCGGACGCGCCGCGTGATAGATGGGACGGAGACCAACCAGCCCCCACGTTTTAGCCCTTCTCCGCGTCAGGATTTCATGGGGATGAGAAAAAAAGGGCTCGGGGAAGTCTGAGGAACGAACTGCCGATTGAGGGTCCGTGAGATGCCTGTTTGTTTCTTCATGGACGGACGTTGCGGCGTTGGCGAGGATCGTATCCAGTCTTCGCCCGCCATGACCAAGTTTAGAAGATTGCCAAAAAGAGATCCTCCACGTCTCCACATAAGGGAGAGTCGTAGGGTTGTGGGAAAATCCTCCATTGCCACCCACCAAATGCGCTTCAACGTCACTAGTCTCGGGGCAAACTTGCCCATCGTGGCCGCCATCGTTAGCCTCATCGTCCGCGGGGCAAGTCTGCCCGGTCGGAGAAGGCTAAGATGGCTTGAACGGTCAGGAGGGTGTCACTTTTTGATGTCTCACGCTAAATAAACCCACAGCCCACTCCCGCTATTGGTTGGCTTAGACATGTCGACTTTGCATCATGCCCAAAAGGAGCAATCCCCCCCGGCTGCACGCTGTCATGATACATCATAAAACCGTCTGGTGCCTGAATTGCCTAAATCAAGAACATGCCACTAGAATCCCGCCATCCTGATGGGTCCATTTAGGAACAATATGTGAGCGAGAGAAAAAGACGGACAATGGAGAGATCTCGGCGTTCAAAGAACACCACCATGAGACTTCAGGGCGGGTTCATCCAGAAGTGTGTTTGTATCAAGTCACCGCTTCTAGCAATGATTCCCGAAATAGCTTCTATCAAACCAGGACAGCAAAAAGTTTCTGATGGTGTCACGGGTGATAAACAAGCCCCGTTGAAGGGGATCTCGCAAGCTCCGGAAGCACTTAAGACTCCCTTGGGCCCTGCTCACATATCACGTTCGGGATTTCCATTTTCCACCATCATAGGTTAGCAGCTGGTGTATGGCAATGGTGGTTGAAATAAAGCGCTTGGTCAGACGCCATGCAACAAGGTATCTCTTTACCTGGAGCCAGCATCTATATGCATATGTAGGATCCGATCGCAGGCAGAGCTGACCACGTAGATCCAATCCCTTGGGCATTCGATCACCCAAGACTAGGATTATTGCGAGACCATACAACAGCAGCAAGAGGCGCATGGCAGGGGACCAGGGATGAGCCAACCGCTGCTTGCACAACTGCAAGCGAGGTTTCTCAGTCTCCACTCGTATGCTTCATTCTTCGTCATCAGCGCCTCCAAAGAGGGGGTTCTTGCGGAGCTTTCAGCCTGAATCAACGGCCAACGAAGAGCTTTGACACAGAAACGCGCCGGTAGAGTGACAAGGAGATGCTGACATGTCGATGACGTTAAATGCAACCCCAAGGATAAGAAGTCGGATTGGGAGGAATGCAAAGAGGGCCACACGTCACAAACATGAATTTTTCAATGGCGAGACAAAGTTCAGTAGTTTTGATTCACGAAATGTACCCCAAAAAAGCCGGCTTGTAAGTTTCAATCTTGGCAACCACGACCCCGTTCATAACCACCCTTACTCTATGAATATTTCCCAGTCCTGTAAAAGTAGAACCGGAATTTGGATGGAAGAAACACGGACAGAAAGAACAAACAGCCCTTGAAGAAACATCCTCTTTGGCAGAGCGCCCCGCGAAATTCAAGTTCTGCCGTAACGGGAACTAGATGACTCGGATTGCCATAGGGAGTGACTTTGAAGAGCTGAGTTTTCGCAGCATCATCTATGCTCTTGTTAAACCAAAAATCTTGCACAACGGCACTTCCTCGTTACTAATATGTGCAATGCGCAAATTTCTTCCCACGCAGGCAAGCAGGCACATTGGTATTGGGCTCAATCGCCCTCTCCCTTGCACTTTTCACGAGTCGGGACCCAGGAGGAATCTTTGAAATGGTCGGTTATAGGGTAAAACGAAAGATCCAAGTTAGTAAAGCGAGACGACTCGCGGTGTGTATTCAACTATGTTCTCCAAATGTTGGTCGGATCTACTCATATATGGTTATTATTTTCAATCTTAGGTGGGTTTGATAGACTGGACGGATCCCTCAAGAGCTGGAAACGACGGGCTCTTCAGCCAAACACAAGAACCAATTGCTATTTCCTTCATCGAAGATTATAGTCACTATCCTGGTAGCTCTATCCAGTACTCCTTATTTGCACCATAATCCACTTGAATGACTCATGGATCAGATATGAAACTAGACACAACCGCAACTATGCTACCCTGGACAGTCAGAGGTTGTGAGAAGTCTTCGGGAAACAGGAGGCTCTGCCCAGGATAGGTAAGAGATGTAAATGAGTCAAAACAGCCTACAGACAAGCGTGCTGTGTCAGAAATTCTGACATAATTTCATGCCCAAACATTTAGTTTCTAGGATTCCAACAACCGTGGATTTGCCCGACGACTGATCACCTTACAGGACACCAAGCCTCTCATACAATCGGTGTGAAACCCCAGAAAGGTGCTAATTCCCTTCATCAAATACATTCGCCAGTATGGAGACGAATCCTTACAATTATTCGTATGTGGCGTCATCATGCAGCTAAAAACCTCAACTGGATGATGAACTTGTTGTCCTAGTCAAGCGCCTCAATTACTAGTCTCATTGACACTGTATCGAACGACACAAGTCAAGTCGACGAGTCACTTAGTATAAAAAAAAGTGGCCATATGGATAAAATATTGATATGCGAGGGAAAGGGAAAACTGTTCGAGTTCAACTGGCATGAGCTTGGTCGTCAACCATAAAACCAGATTGTAGCGACCAGCACTTGTCGTGGCAAAATGCAAGTGCATGTAGGATCTGATGAATCCCGCATGTAGATAGTATCGTAGATCTTCTCGAATGTGTCGAGTATGCGAAAAACTACATGAGGTGAAGTCTCCTACTGGAGACACCTCCAATTGTTTCATACATCCACAAACGAAGCAACGTGATTCCTAACAAAGCTGCCACCTATATCTCATTCATACAAGAACGAATTAACATATCATGAACCCGACCATAATCATCGGGTGTTAGTTCATTCATCCAAGAACGAAATGATCTTTGAGCGTCCCAAAATCACCTCCCCTTGTCTCATTCACCTGAACTCAACTACATCACAATGTCGTGTTAATGTTACTTGGAAAAGTCTGCAGCAATAGAGGATATCGGTCTCATCAGTATAATAGTGTCAATATTCAAGAAAGGCAATGTGATTGCTGTGTTTTCAGTGGCTAAACCCCCTTCTTACCCCAAGCCGTCGTTGTAGCGTTAGTTTGTCATATTCCGACTTTGTCTTAATGTCATTCTTTTCTTAGGTTCACAATGTGGGTATTTCTAGCTTCAGCAGCACCCCTAAACCCCGAGAAGGTGACATGGGAATTTCTTCATCGTTTGGTACACTTCGCAAGAGTTAAGAGAAAAAGTTGTTGAAAGTCATCGATGGTACTGTCTTCAATGAATAGGTTTGCATTTCTACTAGCTCCTGCATGTTATCAGGGTCCAAATCACGCATCAAATACTCCTACATCTACCTTCCTTGGCTTGTGTTACCTCCTGGATCTTCGTGCGTATCACTGTAGCTAGGGGGCTTGGCTTATAAGAATACATGCGGTACACTTGTCACAGGTCTTAATTTGGTAGGGGGAATGACACATTGCCCACTTAGGACGTACTCGGGAGACTGATGTTCCACTTGAATATGGGCCGCTTGGTGGGTAACTCGCGATCATCAAGCCGTGACCAACCGGTAGGTTTGAAATTACCGAGGTGAAAGTTAGATGGAATCGGGTTTCCTAAGATGAATAGTCGAGCAGCCCAGACAGCGTCCAGAGACAAGTTGTTAAGTGGGTAGAGGGAGCATGGAGACTACAGACAAATATTCGTCGCAAATATCTGGGTCACTTACCGGGAGTAGAGACCCGAGCCTATTCTCCCACAAGCGGAGCATCTTACGCTCGCCAGCAAGCGGAAGATAGGCAACCGAGCTATGAAATAGAGGGTGGATGAAAGACCACCGGGTCAATGGACCGGAATTCTCTCCGTGGTGTTTTCTCACAAACCAACCCTAAACTGCCGAACAGGCTCCCGAACACGTGTGTGTTCATACCTACAATGCTCGACAGCCATGGCCCGCTTATCGTAGTCCTGGGTGATACCTCATTAAAAGAGGCGTACGATGGGGTATCGTCGGAAGTGGATGATGGCTATCACTCTGTAGAGAGCCAAGTGACTTGGATGTCCGGACCAGTGTGTTCCGAGCAAATTCCGAATATGCTGGAAGATGATGGACGGGCGTGAAGACACACCACCACAACCACAACAAATGGGTGATATCTCTCCCAAGGACCATCAAGAGACGCCCGGTGCTTGATGGTGTGGATTTAGGGGCGAAGCCACGAGTTACATGGCCGAGTGACTGTATCCAAATGTGGCAAAAATTACCTTGATGAGAATAGACAACAAAAACCCACCAACCCCATCAAATACCGCAATGCTCACGGACCCCCATCAAGAGCAATCGTCTCAGGGTCACATTTTCAACAATAGACTAATGGAGACACCTGTCTCCATTTGTGGAGCAGACGCTGATAAATACAGTGGATGACACGAACACCATCAGAGAATCATGTCATTCGGCACTCTGGGCCGATCGGACTGGTAACACGGACCTTCGGAGACAAAAGCCGTTTTTACGATCGCGAACTAGAGCTAAGGTCGGAGACTCCGCTCAATCGATGACGGGGAGAAGGGGGATGGGGGGGAGGGGGGGGGGGG
>VYKG01000596.1:0-25439 GCA_011426275.1 Dactylonectria torresensis | reverse complement strand
TAAGGAAGATAGGCTTTCTGAGGCATAATATATACCGTTATAAAGCTAAAAATCAGGAGATTATGAATATGTTATTTATAGTCTTATCTAGTAAGAGCTAAAGGAGATATTTCCTTATCAGTTATATGTTTTATATATAAGGACTTTACAATAAGTAAGCATACTAAGAATAAAGAAACTATCTATAAGATAATATAACTTATAAACTATTATAAGACTTCTTTAGCCTTATGCATTTACTATAATAAGATAAGTTATTAGAAAATATATAGCTTTTACTATAATAAAAGTACTGACTATAAGGTATATCTAATAGTACTCTAGTAATAGCGATAGTATAGAAAAGAGCGTTTACTTCTAGAGTTTTATATATAAGGAGTTTCTATATACAGTTAGATATATTCATTAGTATAATATATTATAAGAAATATTTAAGAAGGAAGGATAATGAACTAATAGGACTATTAAATGAAAACTAATTATATAGCCTTAGGAATAAGACCCTAAGGGGAGAGATATTATATTATAGCCTAGGTTCTTACTAGGCGGTTAAGAACGGCAGAATAATAAGACCTACATTTAGTTCAGACTAATAGCATAATCCCACTTTAGGACTAACGCCTTACTAGGACTAATAGCAATAGTCTAAGACTGATAGCAGTCCTCTAAGTAAGATAGCAGTCTACTTAGTATATAGTTAATTAAAAAGTATATATTTAATATAAGCAGCTCCTTAGCTATTAATATAATTTAGTTATATTAAGTATATTTTACTTTATTATTACTAGATATAATAAGCATTATTTAATCTTAACTCGCTTAATTACTTTATTATATAAACCCCTAAATCAGGATCTAGTATATACTAGCCTTATAAGGATAGCGTATTAACCCGATTATTATACTTAGTGTTATTAGTAAAAGTTCTTTAGTAAGCGCTATATATAAGTAAGATTTTTAGTAGATTCTTATTAATTACTGCTTTTAGAATAGTTCTTTTATTTAATAAAGTATTTAGTCTTATTATTTTTAATTTATATATTATAAATTTCTTTAACTTTATATTCTTTTAGTCCTTTAACCTTAGTTTTATATTTATTACTATACTTAGTATAAATTATATCTTTTATAGTCTTAAGGAGTGAAATATAAAAGACTAAGTAAAGTCTGACTTTTAATAATAAGTCTAATTAGTAGTTATTTTTTAAGATTTTTTTAATAATTTTATAAAGTCTAATATATTTATAGTCCAGTTTTTTATTTTCTTATTTCATTTTAATATTTTTTATAGTAAGGTATACTATATCTCCTTTTTAAAAGAATAGTCCTTTTATCCGTTTTTTATTATAGTATTTTTTTATCTAGTTCTTAATAAATTTAAGTTCAGTCCTCATTTTTTTATATAGGTTTTTTAATTTTTCTAATATAAGAATAGCTTTAGAAATAATCAATCTATTATAACTTATTTTATAAGTATTAAGAATAAATCTAAAATTAGTATAGGCTAGAGTAAGCTTTATACTTTTATAAATAGCTATATTATAACTTAACTATATAGTTAGTAGCTTCTTAACTTAATCATTCTATTTATAATTAATATAATATTAAAAGTATTATTCTAATATTTAATTTATTTATTCTATCTAACTATCAGTTTATAGTTAGAAAGCTATAGAGAGTTAGTAATTTAATCCTAAATAGTCTATTAATACTTACTAAAACTTAAAAGTAAATAGGGGTCTTCTATTAAAGAGAATTTCTAAAGGTAGTCTATAAGTACTAATAATATTTCTTAGGAGGATATAAGTAAATTACTCTATATTTATTAATTCTTAGTAAGGTATAAAATAGGAAAATTTCATAAGTCTATTTATAATAATAAGAATACTATTATAAAGAGTTCTAATTATAAAGTCCTCTAATAGAAATAACTTTATAATAAAATCTATTATAATAAAGTCCTATAGTCAGGTTATAATTAATAGGGGTTATAATTCTTTATATAGTTTATAGTATTATGCCTTAGTTTTTATATAAAAGTTATATTATTAAATAATAGTTCGAATTATTACTTTTATCCTAAGAAATTTATAAGTTATTCTAACTTTATTAAGGGTTTTATTAACTTTCTAATATCTATATAGTAAGTATTTATAAATTTCTTATATAAGTTTATATTATAATTCTTTAAGAACTTACTACTTCTTTATTTATTTATTTTTAAGTAATATATTATTATACTTCTAGATTTGTTTAAGTAATAGATTCTTTTATTTTATTAAATATTATATTATAGTAATTATTTTAAAAATATATAGCTAGTCCTTAGAGCATTTAGAGCATTATACTATTAAGTCTCTTATAGTTTTATATATATTTTCTATTATATAGAATTCCTCTATTTATATAGTAGCTTAAGTAAGTGTCCTATTATATACTTAGTTATAATAGTATTATATGAGGTAATTCTTTATATTATTTAGTATAATAATCTTACTATCTTTACTTTATTTAATATGCTTTTTCTAGGAGTAGCTACTAGTAACTTAATTGAATTAGTAATTATCTAGTTCTTTTAGCTTTTTTAAGTATTCTACTAATAGTTATTTTAATAAGTAATACTTTAAGCATTCTTTAATTATATTATAAAGCACTTTATTAAGTCTATAGGTTTAGTATATTTTTATAATATATTAGTATAATATATTAATATCTCTATTATATAGTCCTTCTATATATAAGTCTTATATTATTTAATATTAAAAGCTATTAGAGATAATAATAAGTCCATCCTTATATATGACTTTTCTAATATAACCTTAGGCTTAGTCTATTTAGTATAGTACTAGTCTATCATTTTAGATCAGTTTTAAGTATTCTAGTTATAAAAGTATTATTCCTTTCTAAGCTCTTATAATGAATTTCTATTTTAAGTATCCTTTAAGTATAAAGTATAAGAGTTATTTATTAATTATTCTTTTACTATTATTAAAATCATATTATTAACTAATAGCATCAGCCCTTCTATTCTTTAAGCCTTTATAATAAATAATAGTATAATCAAATTCTAAAAAGTATTTAGTATATTATAATTATTATTTACTAAGTTTTTAAATAATAATAAAGTATAAGATATTCTTATAGTTTATATAGACCTTAATCTTATATTTACTTCTTAAGAAGTAATATTAGAATTCTTTAAAGGCATTAATAATCATAAGGAATTCTTTATTATAAATAGAGTAGTTAAGTTCTATATTATACATTTTATAAGAAAAAAAGGCAATAGGGTATAATACTCTATTATTATCTTATTATCTAATTTAAGCGCTTTATATAAAGTCTAAAGAGTCTATTTTTAATTTAATTTCTTATTTAGAATTAAAGGTTATTAGGATAGGTTTGCTTAATATAATCTCTTTAATTTAATTAAATGCATTTTCTATAGTAATATCCTATTTAAATTCTACTCTTTTTTATATAAAGTTAGTAAAGAATATAATATATTTACTAAACTCTTTAATGAATTTTTAATAGTAATTAGTAAATCTAAAGAAGGCTTATACTTTTATAATATTTATTAGTTTTAGCTATTTACTTACTATAGTGATTTTCTTTAGATCTATCTTAATCTTATTATAAGAAATTATATATCTAAGAAATTCTACTTTTAGAATATAAAAATAACTTTTCTTTAGTTTAATTAATAACTTATAGTCTTATAGTACTTATAGTACTTTATAAATATACTTAGTATATTCTTCTTCTATTTTAAAGAAGATAAGAATATTATCTAAATAGTATATAATAAATATATTAAAGTATTTATATCGTATATTATTAATTATTTATTAAAATGTAATTAGTATATTTATAAGTCTGAAAAATATAATAAGGTATTTATATAGTTTAAACTTTATTCTAAAGGCAGTTTTCTATTTATATCTTTCTTTAATATAAATAAGGCTATATGCATTTTTAAGATCTAGTATTATAAAGAACTTCATTCTATAGAGTCAGTCCTTAAGCTTTATAATAAGTAATAATAGGGTTCGATCTTTTAATATAATATTATTTAAATAGTAGTAATTTATAATAAGTCAGAATTTACTATTCTTTTTAAGAATGAATATAATTAGATAGCTAACTAAGGACTTTAATATCTTAATATATCCTTTATATAATATATCTTTAATATATTCCTTAAGTATTTATAATTATATTTTATTAAGATTAAAAATCTTATAAAATGTAAGTAATGTTCTATCTTTTAGTATAATTTTATAGTTCTATTAACTGAATTCTAATAGTCCTATTTTAAGTTCTTTTATAAAGAGCTTTTTATAGATATAGTATTATATTAGTATGTTCTTAAGCCTATTATCTTTAGGACTTTCTTATTATTCTTTTTTTTATTTCTTAAGATCTTTATTTATTTCTTTAAATTATTATTAAAAGTATTTAATCGTTCTTTAGAGTATATTTTTCTTACCTTTTTAATATTTATATTATATTCCTATTAAGAATAATAAAGTATTTATTATTTCCTTATATAAAGTCTTACTCTTACTATCTTTAGGGATTAAGATTAAAAATTCTCCTTTTTCTAAATCGCTTTTATTATTACTAAAGAGTATATTATTATTATTAATTAGTACTTAGCTAGTTCTTTAGTTAATATATAGATTATATTTTCTTAGCTATAAATACTTAAGTATAATATTATAATACTTTATTAAAATAATATTAAAAGTAATACTTTAATTCTTTTTATTAATAAAAACCTTTAAATAATTAAGTTCTTTAATAATCTATCTATCTTTATAATTAAATATATTGCCTTTAAGGTTATATAATATATAAGCTTCCTTCTTATACTTTTATAATAGCTTTAGCTTATTAACTACCTTTAGATTAATATAATCCGCTTTAGCTCTACTATCTATTAATATAGTAAGTTATATACTATTAACTTGCACTTTTAGCTTAAGTGTCTTTCATTTTATTACTATTTATACTATATATAGAGCTTTTAATAAAAGTAATTTTCCTTTTATATTATTACTTATTTATCGCTTTTCTATAAGTAGTATTTATTATTTTTTATTAGTAGTGCTTATATTTACTTAGTATAGTTAGCTATTAGGTCTTTCTATTTATCTTATTATATATACTATAGGTTAATCTTAGCTTAAGTATAAATTAAGTAGTCTTCTTTATTATATTATATTAGGTTCGTTAGTCCTTTAATGTTATTAAATAGCTAGCTGTAGCAAAAGTGTAAAGTCGCCTTACTTATGTCTTAATACAGTAACTATTCTAGACCATAGGTCTCTAATTTAACACGCCCCTTCAGCTAGGGCCCACAGGGGTTTAGCTGGACTAATCATGCCGCCGGACCCGGAGAATCTGCTCCTTTAGGCTACCCGGTTCTTACTTCTGATCGGGTCATAGAGTGCGTGAAGGCGGGAATCGAACCCGCGACCTTCCTAATTGAGCGCTGAGCGCGTATTCGACTGTTAATTGTTAAATAGCTAGCTGTGGCAAAAGTGTAAAGTCGCCTCACTTATGTCCTAATATAGTAACTATTCTAGACCATAGGTCTCCAATTTAACAAATGTATTCTAAGGGGAAAAACTTATTAGAATATTCTAGAACTATAATTCTATTAATAGGTTTAAAACTCTTCATTTAATAGCCCTTAATTTTATTATAAAAGTATAGTATAGATACTAAGTAATCTTCTAGTTATATAAGAAAATAATCATTCTTCTACTTACTATAAATATATTTTTTATAATATAGGTTATAGTATAAGATCTATATAAGTTTATAATATTAGGGGTTATCTATTTTAATATAGGGGTTATTTAAGAATTCTCTTTAGAGTATTTCTTTATTACTTTATACTTTAAGTCTTAATTAAATATAAATATAGAAGTCTTCCTTAGTTTAAAGTTCTTATCTTTTTCTAACTATTTATTAGTATTGATTTTTATTACTTATCTATATATAGATTCTTTATAAGTCGATTTTTACTATATTCTACTATTCCTTTACTTTTATTAAGGATTCCCTATATTCTTTATAGTAAGGGTCTGCCTATTTATTATTATTACTATCTAGGTATTCATCTATAAGTATAAGGATAAGCTCTAGTTCTTAACTGAGTTTATCTAAGAAATAATAGGTCTTTAGGCATTATTTGCCTTTTGTAATTCTATTTTATAAAGGTTTATAGCACTTACTAATACTAGTATTTTATTATTTACTGCCTTATTTAGGTTTCTTATTATTATAGAGTTTATTCTAGATCTATTTGCCTTTCTTAGAAAATAATACTAAGCACTCATTCTTTATATAGCTAACTTATTAGTAATTATAATCATTATTTATTTATATAGCTCGGGTCTTAAGTAATTAGAAGGTTTTGCTAAGTGCATTTCCTACTTAGCTATAGTCTGCCTTAACCTAGCTTAGCTATCTATTAGGAATTTCCTTTATAACCTTCTATTAGTAAGATTTACTATCTTCTAAGATAAGTATGAATTATACGCATTTATTACCTTTCTTAACTATAGTAAGGGTTTTTCTATTTATAATATTCTTTAAGGGTTAGCCTTCTAAGATAGGATCCTATTATTTATTAGCTTCTTTAGTCGCTTTACATTTAGTATACTATCTTTAGGCGCTTTTACCTTTATATACTAAGTATACTTACTTTTCTTCTAGTATTTCCTTTACTAATTATTATACTTATTCGCCTTAGTAGGCTTCTCTTCTAGCTTTGATTTTATCTTATTATTTAGTAGTCTTAGGTTTAGACTCAGAGTCGATTATATCTTCTCTAGCTTTGCTAAATATACTATAATAGCTGCTTTTAATCATAGTGAGGGTCTTAAATAGGTATTAATAGTTAGTAGATTGGAGGTTCTTACCTTTTAGTATAGGCTTATACTTTTAATTTATCTTAAAGCTTTAGTATTTATTCTTAAAGTATTCTATTTTATTATAATTCTAGTACTTAACCTTAGAATAATCTTATTAAGCTATTCTAAATTCTATAGGTCTAGCTTAAGTTCTATAAGAAGTATTAACCTAGTTCTTATTTTTTTAATTATCTTAGTTCTTTAAGTAGTACAGGTTATAGTTATTACTTCATTCTTCTTATTAGTTCTTAGCCTTCTCCTTTTATTTTTTATACTATTATTCGTTAATTTTAATAGTTATAGTAATATATTCTATAAGGGTATTAGATTAGTTAGCTTTATATAGCTTATTCTTAACTTCTTCTTTAAATCCTTAGTAGAAGATTTCTATAAGTATATTATCATCCTATTCTAATTTAAAAGTAATTTATTAGAATATAATAGTATAAGTAGTAGTAGATTAGATTTATTTAATCTTATGGATTTTAGTTACTATCTGCCTTTCTTTATTAACTATATTAAAAGTATCTTTAATTACTTCTTTAAAATTCTCTTAGTTTATAAAGATATTAATAGTATCTTAGTCTTAGCTTACTTTATTATTATTTAAAAAGTCCTTTATAATTAGTTTAAATCAGTTTTTAATATTCTTAATTATTAGATTATTTATAAATAATAGATATACTTTAGATAATATAAGACATTATAAGAAGAATTAAAAGTATCCCTTTATTCTAATAATAAATAGAATTATATTACTTAGTAAACTATTAAATAATTTAGGCTTTAGTAGCTTAATTGTTTCTTCTAGGTTGCGGTTATTATTCGTAGTTATAATAAGTACTATAGCTAGTTAATTCTATACTTATTACTATAGAGTTTAAATAAGGGCATGAAATTACTAAACCTCTATTATTATTTTAGTATTACTTAATAGGGTTATATATACTAATAGTATAAGTATATTATTTAAAATAATAAGAGTTCAGTTTATTCTAGATATACTAATAATATAAGGTATTACTTAAGTTAATATAGTAATATACTAAATAAGAGCTATTAATATATAATAGTTAGGCTTATACTAAGGCTTTAGAATAGGTCTAAGGCATATAATATTTATAATTAAATAGATTAAGAATATTATAATAAGTAATATAGATTATAGTTTAGTAATAGTAAAATAATAAATTTAATATAACTAAGTATATTAATAGTTAGTAAGGCTATCTTTATAAAAGTATTAAATGAATATGCTTATATACTAAGGTATTCCTAATAGATTATAGTTTAGAGTTATAATCCATCCCTAGGATTATAATTAGTAACTATAATCTATTGCTAGGATTACGGTTTAGAATCGTGATCTAACGGGATTGGTTAGAAATTAGCAGGGTGGGTATGCTTAGCCAGCGTCACGTGGTCTGCGCAGACCGGGCTGTAATACCAGAGGTTAAACAGTCAAAAAAAAAATACAACTAATAGTGAATAACAGTGTGAGGGCCCAAAACCCAAGCCCAAGGCAACAGCAACTCAGAATGACTAGAGTTTTTACTGCATCAAGGTGCAAGCCTTGCTGTCCTATTCAACCCTTTGAGATGCGTTACTAGAAAAGCTAGACAGAAAAGCTAGATGTCGGAAGGCAAAATCGTCATATAATAAAAGCCCCGTGAGGGTTCGTCGCATTCTAAGTTACCTCGTCGCAATTCCAAGTCGCAATTTAATTACCTTTTTACAATTCCAGATCGCAATTCAACTCATTAGAGACTAACTCTTCGCGATCTAACTGACCTACAACAAACACTATAATAAACGTCTAGCACAACACACTCCACGCTCCTAGCAACTCGGGTTTCAGCAGCCACTATGCTCTTTCTATATATAACTTAGATACTAAGCTTAGTAGGGATATAGAAACCCTTAACAAGCTGAAGGCTATAGTAGCAGATTGTGGTCTTAAGGAAACTAGAACTATTAAGACCTAGCGACTCTTTAATAGTGAGTGAGTCGCCTTAGCGATCTTCGAGACCGAGGTATTCTTAAGACTGCGCTTCTTTAGAAGTAACTAACGATTTAAGAACTGGATTAAAAATGAATGATACTTCTTAAGATAACTAGTAGTAAAGCTAGTAACTAAAATATCTCTAGAAGAAATAGCGTTCTTAGAGTCACTAGCTAATATTAACGAGAAGTAGATAATATAAGTTATAGGCAATGTGGCTATTATTAATACGCAAAAGGACTGACGTACTAGAAACTGAGGGGTTCCTGCTAGAACGATGGAAGGATGTGGCAGAAGGAGGTTCTACTGATGAGTTCTTAGTGGTTAAGGGAGGAGGGATAAGAGTCTATAACTAGGTCGACTAATCAATCGAGTCCTTCGTTTTATAATAACTCAAGCAATGCAAACACGTGACTATATAGAAACGCGGTAATGAGGAATGCAGCAGTGTAGAAACAAAAGTCCGAACAGCGGTTTTAATAGCGCTCATTTATAATATTTTTTTAAGCTATAGATATTTATTATACTAATAGTATAAAATTTATACTGTTTTTTTTACTATTTTTAATTATAATTAGCTTAATAATTTTTTTAAAAGTCTAAAAAAAGTACTAGCTTATTAACTATTTAATTAAATCTTTAAAATTGAATCTTTAAAAATCCTAGAATTATATTAGCTATTTTAAAAAAATTTAAGTTTAGAGTCTTAAGTGTATAATATATATATACTGCTTGTTTATTTATACTGCTCGCTTATTATATATATTATATATTTTATAATATAAATTAATTATTTTTATTATAATTATTATAATATTATTATAAAGCATTATGCATTCTTTATAGCCTTAAGCAGACTAGTATATTACTAAAAGTGTTAAATATTAGAGTGTTAAAAAAAATGTGTATTCTGTCCTTCCCCCTATGCCTTAAGGTTTTAGAACAAGCTTTATATACTCTTTCTTTTCTATATAGAATCAGCTAGAAGCTGATTACTAAGCCTTATAGTAATAGGTAGCAATAGATAGTAACTTTCGCCTCTAATATATCTAATACACTCTCTTAGATTTAATAACTTCTTATTAAGTCTAAAGCCCTTCTTTATCCTTCTAGAGCCTCTTCCTAACGTCTTCTAATCCAAGTTAATATAAAAAGCAGTTCTATTTTCTAGTTAGAAGTGCTTTCATTAGGCTATCTATAACTATATCTATTAATTTAATATATTTAACTTAAATTTTCCTTCTTTAAACCTTCTATCTGAACTAGTAATTATAGATATTAATATACTATAACTTAGTCCTTAAAGTAGCTATCTTAGCCATTATAAGGTTAATAGTCTGAGTATTATTATAGTTAATCTGAATAGTTAAGTTATCTAGTTAAACTATTAGCTCTTTAAGCAGTCGGCTTATAAAGAGAGATTCCTTAGCTGCTTATACTAGGGCTAGGAGCTCTGCTTTTATTATTAATATTATAACTATATCTTATTTACTAGCTCTCCATCCGATTAGTCTATTAAATAGCTTAATAGTATATACTTATAAGCTCTTCTGATTAGTTATATTATTAGTAAAAGAGGCATTGCTAGTAATACTAAGACCGCCAGGCCCTCTGAAGGATAGGGCTAGGTTCTTTATGTATATAAGGTAGTGAATGATGCGATTAGCCGCTTCTTAGTGTATTTGTGTCACGGCCTGGGCGATCTCTTGGGAGGCCAGGGCGGTCACGGCCGGCAGAATCGGAAGTACGGGGATACTTAAGGCCAGAGTGAGCGGACCCACTTTAAATAGAGTGAGCAATAGTACGGACGCTTACTTATATAATACTTTACAGAGTGAGCATTATAAGCAGACAGGACTAAGACATAGTAAGCACTTTAGTATATAGTTATCTAAGAAGTGTATATCTAGTATAGGCAGCTCCTTAGCTATTAATATAACTTGGTTATATTAAGTACGTTCTACTCTACTATTACTAGATATAATAAGCATTATTTAATCTTAACTCGCCTAATTACTTTATTATATAAACCCCTAGATCAGGACCCAGCGTACCCTAGCCTTATGAGGATAGTGTATTGACCCGATCGTCATAATTTGACTTAAATTAGTAAAGAATCTGGCTAATCTGGAGATAGTAAAGGCTATATTAAGTTAGGTATTAACTATAATATAGAGGATTAATCCGATCTTATATTAGTATTATTGAATTTCTATTAGGATTACTAGCCTTATTATAGGCTGTAGCTCTAACTGAGTTATTAGTACTATAGCTATTCTTTTATTAGCTAGGTTTGTAATTTTCTTAATATAGGCTGCTTAGAATAGCTAGATCTTTATAGGTTAGTTCTATATAACTTCTATTTTAAAGAACCATTATATAGGATTACTACCTATTAGTTTATATCTTAATTAGAGTTATTTAATTAAGTCCTTAGCTTTATTTTCTTATATTTTCTTATAAGCTAGAATGATATTATTAATATATATAAAGAAGAGGATTCCTTCTTTTCTAAAGCAATAAGGCTTATATAAAACTGGTTTATAGTCTAGCTCTAAGAGGGTCTTAAAAAGCTCCTTTTACTATAGTAAGGAAGAGACTCTCAGTCTGTATAGAGCTTTATTAAGCTTTAGAATAGTTTCTGCCTTTTTATAGCTAGGAGGTATCTATATAAAGATATCTTAATTAATTAGAGCATATATAAATGCATTAACTATATTATATTAGACCATTTCTAGATCAAACTTTGCTATAATAGCTATTAAGGTCTGAAAGGACCTTCTAGCTAAAGTAGCTATATATATATCTTATAGCTTCCCTTTTGCTTATTAGTCTCTTTAAACTACTAGCTAGGCCTTGTATTTCTAAAAGTAACTGTATTTATCTGTTTTATAGATATATACTTATATATAGCCTAGGACCTATTAATCAGATACTTAAGAGTCTTTAGCTTAGATCTTAGTCTATAATCTTATTTCCTTATAACTTTAAAGATAGATTTCTTTAGCCTTCTAGAAGAGGTTTTTTAATAGATATTCTATAAGATCTTAATACTTTATTAATACTAGAGGTAGTATATTTCTATATACTTTTACTCCTTTATAGATCTTCTATTTTATTAAGATTTATAGAAAAGATTTAATTTTAATTAAAAAAGCTGCTTATTATATAATTATTTTATTCTTTTATTCTAATATATTTTAAAGTAATTATATAAATAGAGTAGATAGTAGTATATCTAAAGGTATAAAGAAGTCTTTATATTCTACTCTTTTTACTTATAAGATTTTATTAATTATTACTATAAGATAATCTTTTATAAGTTTATTTAAGTCTTCCTCTTTAGGAAAATCTACTTTAATATAGTCTTTAGTCTTTAGCTAATTAATCAGTTTATCTTATTAAAGGGATGTAATTTGTATAATTTCTTCTAAGTCTGCTTTTAAAAGGTTATTCTTAAAGTTTTCTTAGTCTTTATTATAGTTCTTATCTTTATTAAAAATAATGTCTTAAGTACTTACTATTCGATTGATTATAAAGACTTAGATCCTATAGATATTTAAGGATCTATATTTAATTAAGAAGTTAATCTATTTTTTTAGCTTAAGCTATATTTTATAATTAAACTTTTATTATACTTTAAGAATTATAGTATAAGCCTTATAACTAAATGCTTTTAAATATATTTAGTTAGGCTATTTTACTAATTATAGAATTCCTTTAGCTTTAGTTATTATAGTATATAATTAATTATATAATATTTTTTAGTATGATTTATAGTTTAGTATTTAGTTATATAAATAAACTACTATTTTACTGATTTCTAGCTATAGCTAATAAAAGAACCTAGCGCCTATTTATATAGCTCTTTCCTTATCCTTTATTATACCTTCTAAGCATTTAACACTACTATTTTATACTTAGCTATATAATACTAAAGGCTTAATAATAATAGCTCTATTCTATATAAAGTTTCTAATTTATAGTTTAACTTTTATAATCTTATTATTATATTTAATGACTTTAACCTTAATATTATATTAAACTTCTAAGTATTTAAAAAAGGATTTAAAAACTATAATTATAGCCTTTATTATCTAAAATATAAAATAATAATCCTAAATATAACCTATTAATTAGTAAGTAAGTAATATTTATAAAGTATAGTTACCTATTCCTTTTTTATAATTATAGAAATTAATAGTAATACATTCGCTAGCTCTCTAGTTAGACTGCCTTAGAGCCTGTCTAACTTATCTCTTAATCTTTAATAGGCTATAAGCATTACATTTAACTATTATTAGTCCTCGAATTCACACCCCTTAAGATACTAAGATAAGGTATTTAAAAGCTTACAGTCCTGGATGCTTTAGGCGGTTATACTAGCAGATGGCTTCTCTTACTAGAGGAGCCCTCTTAGTATAAGAGGTGAACCTATAGGCTGCTTAAACTGCTGAGGTTATTTCTACTAGTTAGTATTTAATAATGTATTAACTGTATAAGTCTTTAATCAGGTAGGCGATTGTCTAATTAGAATAATAGAAGGTTATTAGATTATATTTATTATTCTAATAGAGTCCTTTCTTTTATAGCTAATATAAGAAGACTAGAGTTATAAAGAGTTAGAAATAGTAAGCTATATCTTTAAGTAATAGGGCTTAAGTTCTTATTAGCCTAACTATTATTATTCTATATCTTAAAATTAGTAACTTTTAGTTATCTAACTAGATAAAGTTATTTAGAAAGGCTGGCTAAAGATTAGCTAATTAATTAGAGTTATTTATAATTAAGATTATTATTCTAGGGTCTAGGATTTAAGATTTTCATAAGGAATAGTTATTATTCTAAGTAGTAAATATAGTATTAACTTTAGTAATAAGCTAGCTATATAGTTATTAGCTAAAGGTTTCTTTAATAGCTGGTTTTAGTAGGTTTTTAGACTTCTTCTAAGTAAGAGCTTTTACTTATACTTAGAGGTCTAGGTCTTCTTTAAGAGCTTCTCTTATCTTTATTTAAAATTTTTCTTAAAGCCTAAACCCTCTCTAAGCTATATTTAGGAAAATATAAAAGCATTTCTTAAGGATATAGGGTAGGCTATATACTAGGCATTTATTCTATTCTTTAGAAGGCTTCTAGTACTTCATCCTTTGCCTTTCTTTCTTTAAAGAATAGTACTAACCTTTAATAATATAAGCATCCTTTAGTTTATTATCCTAGGGGTCCTCCTTAGTAAAGCTTATAAAGAATGCACTTTAAGAGAAATTTCTTATATAACCTAGGCCTTATAAGGCCTTTGCATTTTTAAGCTTATTCTAGAAGGCATTTACTAGATCTTAATAGATAAGAGATTTATCTTAGATTAGGTTTTATTAGCTAATTTTATAGGCTGCTATCTAAGTAAGGAGAAGTTATAAAGAGATATTAAAGAAGTTATATGCTTAGGAGCTATAAAAGAGGGTCTTAAAGACCTTTTATTACTATCCTTTAGCTAAGGCTTTCTCTCACTCTTCTAATTATTTAAGTGCTTGAGTTATAGTCTTTAAAAGTGTTTTTATAAGGGTTAAGTATATATTTTAAGTATCTTATATTTTATCTATTTCTAACCTCCTGCATTAGGCATAGAGATTATAATGCTATTCGTAGATTGACTTATATAACTAATAATAGGTCTAAATATAATTAAAAGAGATAGTTTAGATAATCCAGTCTTAGAGGGTTCTTAGAGACTTCTTTTATCTTTCTAATGACTTTTCTTAAAGCTAATAGAAGGAAAGGTCCTATTAGAAGCTCTTCTAACCTTATTTAGTTAAATTAAATAGAGACTATATTCTATTAGTTATTTCTTATATATTATCTAAATTAAACCTTTTAGTCTTAAGTATTTCTAATTAAATAGTCTATTATATTATTATTATCTTAGTATATTTATATCTTCTAATATCTAGAAAGGCCGGTTCCTCTTTAAAGAAAACCTTCCTTTTAAAGTGCTATTATAGACCTAGAAGGTTAACCTAAAGAAGGAATTCGTGCTCCCAGTCTGGAAAGTCCTTAGGTTTTATAAGAATAGCCATAAGACCTTCTTTCTAGGATTTTCTATATAGCATTATAGATAAGATAAAAAGACTATTAAAGATATTAAAATGGGTTGAGGCAGTGAGACTCTTAATTATCAAATATTAGGGTGTTAAAAAAATTGTGTATTCTGTCCTTCCCCCTATGCCTTGAGGTTTTAAGGCAAGCTTTATATACTCTTTCTCTTCTGTATAGAATCAGCTAGAAGCTGATTGCTAAGCCTCGTGGTAATAGGTGGCAATAGGTGGTAACTTTCGCCTCTAACATATCTGATAAAAAGATTATATATTATATATTAAATAACTATAACATTTATAATAAGCGAATGTCTTAAACAAGCGAGTGTTCCACTTATACTATATAGCTAAAAGTACACATTTTAGATTTTCTAAAACGGGCTATTTAATTAGTAAATTTCGAAAGAATTAATTTTAAGCTTTTAAAAAAAAAGCTTATAAAATAGTATTTTCTTTATATTTCTAACTAATTTATTAAGCTAGTTATAAATAAAAATAGGAAAAAAAACAGTGCGAATTTTATACTACTAGTGCTATAAGCATATATAGCTTAAGAAAGTTCATAAGGATAATATATATTATAATTAAGCTATATTTAAAACTATAGCTATTTTAGGGTTAGTTTGAGTTTTTAAGAATTGTTTTAAAATCGCGATTTAAGGTGGAAATCTGAGTGAGACACTCGCTTGCTTGTCTGGGACATTCGCTTATCATGTACGTTATATATATTAAATCATCTCTCTCTTTAATTATATAAAGAAATGCTATAATATATATATTCAAGAGATATTTTACACACATATATCCCTTCTTACATAAGGATATTATTTACACAGCCGGCTGTGCAGGTATGGGTCGCCTGAGTTGGGCGGATGCTGACCTAATAAAGAAGCCAAGTGTCATGTTGGATGGCTAGGCATCAGTCCGACAAAGAGACAGATATTCCTGCCAACAACGGTCAACAAAGCCACGATGCAAGAGGACTGGCCACCTTTCAAGTGAAAATTCATCATCCCGGCCTGAGAGGATTTCCAATTTATTTGTTACCATCCCCTCGTTTTGCTGAATGATCGACATCATCCCTTTAACATGACCTCGCACCAAGTTGCCTGCACAACACGTTTGAGCACGAAATACTGGCCTTGTTAACTTCATCAGTAATCTCCATGATGGAAAAGCGTCCAAAATTCGGTTCCGCTACCATGTGGGCTCTCTGCCTCATGTGCCTTCTCCTTTGCCCTGTTGCTATGTTGTGCCTGCCAATTGGAGAGAGCCAGCAGGCAGAGGGTTCATACATCGGCGTAGTAAGTGCTTTACTTTTGTAATTGCTCTGCTTAAAGCTGACATAGAGGCTGAAAGGAGTTTGGAGCAATGCATGGTCGAGTTGCAATGATCCGAGACGAAAAGATTGATATCCTACCGGCCGAGCTGAGTGAGTAACTACTCTTTCTCACGAGGACAGTTGTGTCTAAATAAAACAAACAATGCTAACACCTATCAGCGAGCAGGTTTAGTCCCTCGTACATCGCATTTACCGACAATGGAACTCTGTTTGGCGAAGCAGCTAAGATACACTCTAAAATCGATCCGAAGAATACAGTGTTCGGCATCAGGTGTGTGGCTCAACATGTGTATTTTTGTCATTCCAGTCGCTAAATCGGCATATAGACACTTGATCGGGCGCAACTTTTCGGAAATTGAAAGTAGAGTCGAACATCTCCCTTTCAAAGTCATCTCCAAGGCCGATCGCCCGCTCATCGAGATTGACCTTGCCAGCGGTCGCAGGCACTATACTCCAGATGACTTGTATAGTCTCATCCTCAAGAAGACCAAGGAAACCGCCGAAGAATATCTAGGAAGTAAGATTTCGAATGGAGTCATGACGATTCCTACTTCTTTCGGCGACGACCAGCGCGATGCGACGAAGAATGCAGCTGCACAGGCTGGTCTTCACATTGATCGCCTCATGCTGGAACCGGTGGCTGCCGGGGTTGATCATGAGACAGATTACAACTATGATGAGAGAATATACCTGGTCTATTGCCTCAATGATGATGCACTGAGCCTCCACATCATGGAGTCAGATCAAGGTGTTTGGGAGACGTTGGCGACCGTTAACGACATCGTCCTCGCAGGCGACGGCTATGGCGGCGGGGCTGAAGGGTTTCGACATGAACTAGTCGACGATCAGCTTGAGCTTGGCAACATGGACAACCCGGCAGCCTTTGACAAACTGAACGCCGTGTCAACCACCGATGCCATTTTCCGCAATAGTCTCCCGTCAATCGAGCGATTGCTCAAGTCTTTAAACCTGAAGAAGGACAAAATTGAGGATTTGATCCTCGTTGGCACCTCCAATCACATTGCAAAGCTTCAACCCTTGCTTGAGGAATATCTCGGGGTCAACGCCAGCAATGGCTCTGCGCCTCCCGATTCTCATGTTGTCGCGGCGACGAAGATGGCGAGAATTCTATTTTCTGAGGAAATCGAGGAATGCGTTCCCTGGTTCCTCGAGGTGACTTCTTTAAGTCTTGGTATCGAAACAGCCGAAGGAATCGTCACGACCATCGTTCGCCGAAACACGCCAATCCCAACTCGCAAAACTAAAATATTCTCAACAGCCACTAACAACCAAACTTCAATTTCGGTGCGAGTGTACCAAGGCGAGCGAGCGCTGGCAAGGGACAATTTCTTTCTCGGGGAGCTTGAGTTTCCCGTGTCTCCAACGTTCCCGGGGGTTCCAGCAGTCAAGGTTGCGTTTGAATTTGATGCCAATCATGTGCTACGAGTCGTTGCTCAAGACATAAAAACTGGAAGGGCGGAAGCCATCCATATCTTGGATCTAGTAAGATGGCAGGACCCGGATATGATCGAATTTTTGGTATTGCAAGCGGAAGATCACCATGAAGGGGATTCCGCCCTTCGTCAATTGTTGCCAGAGACGAATTCGGTGTTGTAAAGAGTCAGGCTGAGGGGGCCCACTTAGCTAGAGAACCCGGGGATTTATATTAACAGAGCGTGCAGTGGGCCTCTGATCTACAGCCAGTATATTGAGGAACTTGTTAGTGAGGTGGTTTCACCGTTTGTAATCGGGCGATCTCATTCTCAGCGCAGAGGGATCCTCTCGCAGGTCTCTATCTATCAGCCAAGAAGCTTGAAGGCGACCACTAGCTCCGAGTAGGCCGTGGAGGCAAGAAGAGTCTTCTCAGTGGTATGTGAGGAGTCTTCTCGTCATTTGAGGACCTTCTTCACAAGCTTAAAGATGCTAAGATTGAGGTACAAGGTCGCCCGGAGCAGAGTTTTTATCCAAGCTGTGTCAACGATGCCTAGGACAAGCTTGATATATATTGGGCCAAGATCACTGAGTCACCGATATACTATGCTGCCGTAGTCCTTCATCCCAGACATGGCCTTGGATACCTTCTTGGTGACCTTAAGAATCAGCCTACTTAAGGCCTCTCGCCATCTGAGGCTCTAGCAGCTAAGAAGAGAGGCAACGAGTGGGCAGCTAAGGCGGAGAAGATGGTCCATGACTTCTTCGTACAGCAATATCGAGATCGCGACCCTTATCCTCTTTAGGGTATGTTGTCTCCTGCCTCTGTAGATCTGGAAGGTTCAGATCTGGATGAAGAAGAGCGAGTTATCCGCCTGAAACGCAAACTTGGCGGCAGATCACAATTATTTACACCACCAGCTAATGAATTGGATCGTTGGCTCCTTTCTATCCTGGATTCAAAACTCTCTCCGAAGGCTGATCCAGTAAGATACTGAATGGAACGCCGGTTTGAGTATCCCCGGCTGGCTAAGATGGTCTTTGACGTACTTAACGTGCCTCCAATGGCCGTTGAGTATGAGAATCTCTTTTCAGTTGCTGGCTCTGTGGTCAAAATCCGGCGCACACAACTTGGAGCAAATATGATCTCTGCCATAAGTGAAAGAATCTGGGATGAAGATGGCAGAACGGAGATCAGACTCGGACGTAGAGTAAGGAACATCGCATGGGGCGGCCTTTGGATACACTGCGGTAGGAGAATTTGGATTACTTTTTGAGGCTGCAGTCAGTCCGGTGTTCTTGCACGTTGCTTGGGAAACTCACACATTGGCGTGCCCGCTTTTGTTTGACGCTATACCTGAGGCGAAGTTGAATAGGTCATCTACAGTGCCCGATATGACACCGTTGGCGATCAACTGTCCCTGCAGCTCAATAACGCTGGAAGGTGTCAATGTTACAATCTGCTCTACGATTGCGGATGCTTCTTCTACGTTCGCCAGGGTTCTCGTAGGCTTCAGTTTCCGTAGAACATCGAGCACTCCTTCTATCTCGCCGGCCTCGACTGCATCGTGGAGTGTGCCTATGAGGTCACTGGTAACGTCGTCCAGCCTGTTGACGATGCCCCCAACAAGACCACCTATCAATTGACGCTCCTCGAAATCTAGAGTAGAGATCTCCTTCGCTGAGCTTATCGCTGTCGTGGCGCCGCAAATAGCCACAAGCGCAAAAGAATAGACAGCTATCACCCTCATCATTGAGTCGGTAGAAGAGCTTGCGATAGTTCAATCGTGAACTGAACAGCGCACACGGCCGACCTTTTTGGGGAGAAAAGTGTCTAACGAACGCCTGGGGGGATTTCATACGCTTTCTGTGAGGGCCTCGTTCTCTTTTTTCTTTTTCAACCTTGGCCCAATTACAAACCACGCCAAGTCCCAGCTCTCCATATGATGTTCAGTAAATCACATACCTAAGGTGTAGTTAGTGCTTCGACTAGATATCCAACTCCTGTGAGTGACTGAATCCGTCTGTCGATGTGGCGTCACGAAGCCCGTTTCTACGGCAATAGTGATTGTGGTCAGCCTCGATCATCCCACCTGCATCTCCCAGAAGCCCCGGATTTTTCCTCATCCGGTGGCTAGCTTTGCCTCACTTAACTCTAGGCGTGTTGCTGCCCTTGGCATCACATCTCTGTGCTGTGTGGTGTGGGGCTCGTTACAGGGGATTACAAGCTGAAAGAGAGGAAGTTGTGCTCTAATTGGTGTATGAATCGCAAGGCGTCGTCGGGCAACTGAGCACCCGAGACATCGCATTACGTAGCGCCTTGCATCAAAAGCAAGCAGATGGGTGTTGCTGAGTGAAGCTAATCTGTCACGAAAGGAACGTGATCAACGAATATGCACAGCACAGGGCGGCAGGGCAGTGGTGATGTCTCGCTACTGTACGATCTGAACAAGTTAGCAGACCAATCGGGGCCGCCTCTATGACCTTAGGCAAGGATTGACTGCTCGGTGAAGTTTGTGGGCTTAATCTAGATGAGATTGACTTGAAAAACCAACGCCCTCCGCTGACGTATGACGAAATATGTACGGAGTATAGAAAGGAAGATCCGCCTTGTGCAGATACAAGGGAGGCTTTGGCGAGCCACGCTAACTTCAAATGTATTTGCTACAATTTGGGACCTAACCCGCCACCACTACTGCAAAATTAGGAGGTCCCCAATCCTAACAAAGGCACAGTTGGATACATACATCCTCCTCACACTCTGACACCATTTGCAGCCGTGACTAGGTCCGGGTTTCGGCAAGCGCCATAATGATTCCAGCTCTCGTCGTGAACTCGGCCGATAGGTCTCCCGGCGGAACTTCTTCACCATTGGCAATCAACCCTTCCTTCTTAGTGCACAACCCAGCATAAAAGAAGCCAAGCGATTTGAACAATCCACATGCAGCATTGTTTCCTGGTGCAATCATGGTACGGACGCGCAGTTTTGACGGCTCAGAGCGGAGGTTCGTGAGATATCTTATGGCTTCTCGGCAGATCAACTTGGCCACGCCTTTGCCTCTATGAGTGGGGAGAGCATATAGGCTGAGAATCTGCCATTTCTCCTCCTCACCATCAGGGAGAATGGGAGGTTGGCCAGCTTCATCAGGAAGAGCGTAGGCCTCTGCGGAGTTGGGGCCGAAGATGGTGACCTGGGCTACGCACTCGCCGTCTGCGTCGGCCAGGCAAATGAACGTCTCTTTGGCTGGGTTGCTGAGACGGGAAACCCAATCGTTGTCAGAGAGTTTTGACTCGGCTTCGAAAGTGGATGAGAACGCGGTCGGTGTTTTCTTCAATGCCGACAGCCGCAATTCCTTGTATTTCTCGACCTGAGCGGGGAAGCCAGAGTCGGACTGGTTCATGCGGAGGGCGGTGTATCCCATGATGAATAGCAATTGTATTTCTAGTAGAAGAAAGTCTCGACAGGCGGATGTACTCAGTTTATGTAACCCGATGCAGTCGTGCGCCGTAGAGTTGGATGACTCAACTTTGAGATGAGTCAAAAGTTGTCGCTTCGGGCTGACAGATCATGGCCGAAACACCACAGAGCATACCGACCAACCAGGAGCCGGCTGTTCATCAACCAGAGCAGTACCGGTCGATTTTCAACCTCATCAATCGCGACCGCTCCTCATTTCGGTTCGACTGTTGCTGGTCACCTTCCGTCTTTTGGCTAGTGGCTTCGCTGGTAAAACTCCCTCTAGTCTTCTCTTCCACAGTCTCCACCCACACGCTCGCGGTCCGTAACCCTTATGCTAAATAGCACCATTACACCCCCCCCAACTATCATCAACTCTCTAATCTATAGTGTACCTGTGTCTATTTTGGCTCAATTTACCTATCGTTTTCTGAACACAGACCTGCACGCGCTAGATCGCTTTTGATGCAATGTTGAATTAACGCCTGATAACGAACTGGCATAGAGAGTCTCTACAGAAGAAGACGGTAAATGCCTCGGCTTCTCATGAGTCATGAATGACCATGCAAACTCTTGACCCTCGAACAAACGTCGCGCGAGTATCCACTCCTCAAACTCGATCTTCTTAGCCCTATGAATACTGAATTAACTTGGTACTTAAATCTTACTGGCCGGCTCGCATTTGGCCCACCCCGTCATACACCCCACAGCAAGCAAGTATTTCCGAGGCTAGAAGCTTACCTCTAGTCAACCCTCCATGAGAAATGTCGGCACCCGGCTCGGCGTGTTGGCCTACGGCCAATCAGGGCACTTCGGCTTACTATCGTATCTGCTTTCCCAATGCCCCATCCCTTATGGAGATATTTAGGCGAGCAACCCGTCTTGATCAGGTTTAGCTGGAGGATTCAGGATTAAAATGATCCTTCGACGACGGTGATTTTACGAGAAATTCTCATGATACCTTCCCCTTACAGCATAGAACACGTAGCTGTGAAACGTATAGGCAGCGCAAAAAAGGTAGTGGAGCGGAATCAGTGTTAGTAGAAATACGTAAAAAGTGCGCTTATTAGGCCATGTCGGACCCTTCGGATTTGACCAACAATGGCCACGCCACGAATTTCGCCGTATTTGAACCTCGCAAGATGAGATCCTAGATGGATTGTTCACTGGGCGTTGAGTGTGACTACTCCAGGTGGAATCATACTCGAACGGTTGTCGACTCAAAAATGTTACCGAGGTTGTCAACTCGTTTCCGTATTCCAAAAGTAACTCTAATGATCGTCTACGTAGAGTTTGACACACTGGTTGCTTTCCAATGCTGTCTCCCTGTAATTACACACTATAGGCACCGGAATGGAGGCTCTATCTCTACACAAAAGAGCCCGGCCTATCCGCATTATAATGACTCTCAACTCATCTCATTTTTATTTCCTTTTTTTTCACTCTTGAGTGGGCAATGTTCGGAGTTGGGTGTGGTATTTGACTGATCGGATGACTTTCTGTTCATAGGATAACACTCTATTTAATCTAGTCCGCTATCTATCTGAGTCTTTTCTGAGTTTCATATCGTCCCCCTTCGTTGCCGTTACATCTTAGCACCTCTCACCGCTGATGGGTCATAAACAAGCACTCATCAGAATGGCAGCAACGCGGTGGATCCGGCTCGATGCCGTTAGACTTCCGCTCATAAAAACAGCAGATTTGGTAGCCAATCAATCCCTCTGGAGGGTTCAAAGGTTTATACTCATTGTGAGGTACTTCGGTGTTAAAATCATCAAAGAAGCAACGTGCCAAGTCGCCATCGGCGCCGCCCTCTCTAAGCGCGCCAATGAATACCTCTCCCAAAAGCGAATCTGCATCAACGTTCTGAAAGCCTTAGGGCTATGAAAGCTGGTGGTGGAGAGTCCAATCTAGGTTGAAAACTTACGGTTTTCGGGAATGGAATGCCAGAGTCCATCTGGATGAATGCCCTTTTGAATGTAATTATCGCCGACCTTGGCAGAGTTGAATGACCGGTTGATCAGATAAGGATCATCTTGTCGCTTGACGTCGTTTGATTGCCCCTGAGGAGCACCCAAGACTGTTGAACTGAAGGCGACCACGGCACCGCCAGCAGCGGCGGTAATAGTTGTGAACTTCATGTTGCCGTGTTCGAAGGTAAGACTGTGGCGGCGAAGCTCAGTATATGCTGACTGTAACTTGAACCGAGAGTTGATGTTGATTGATTGGGAGTTGGAGTGAGAAGAGAACGAAAAATGAGGTTCTTTTCTCTTGCCTTTATACTTAACATGCTAGACACTCTGCGTCTTGCTGGATGTTATTTTTAGCCAAATTATGGCTTTAGCTGCTTAGCCATGGCTTCAGTCAGAACCTCGGCTCAAGCGCTGATCAAGTGGCCGAAAATGAGATTTGTGCCTGGGAAAACTCTAAGTCCTGGGAGTCCGTGCATGAATCCTCTTTAATTCATGATACAATGTTGACATAACCACTTCAGCTGAAAATAGTATTGCCTATGGAAATCCTTCGAACACAGCCTCACTCTGGAATTGAAGGGCTAGGAATCGAAAGCGGGTACAGCATCATCCACAGAAGCACGGTGTGCTTCTTATTGAGATAACTAGGAGCATTACAACTGGTTCGTTCACTGTACTAGTATGACAATATATTCCAGCTACGTCGTATAAACTCAGCTATATTGAAGGATAAATCCAAAGCTCTGAATGCACAGAACCGACTCGGAGCCTTCTTCCGGAATCTCTTGGGGATGAAGCAAACTGTATCTGTAAAATAGCACACGAATTAATTATGTTTAGCTAGTGACATCACTCTACAACTTGACGAGAGAGGAAAAATCGCCACTTGTTGCTACTCAGCACCGAGGCGCGTACACCTGGACGATGGTCGCTGTGTTGTCATTTACCATGGTCAGGAATAGGCTCATGCCGTAACGCAGACCCGCATAGCAGGTCCAGTTTTGTCCAAAGGGTGATACCTTCCTTACCAGCTTAGTATAGCTTCCAATGCTCGACTCATGGTCCTGCTAACTTACTTAGTAACTCATCGCTTTGTCAATGCACTTTAGTAACTGGATTGAACTTGCCACACACCATAAGTCTGTGTCATTGTATGCCCTGGGTCAGCTCGGGGTTAACAGCCTCGCGCATGCCAGCTTGATAACCGTTGCTTCCTTCTGAAACATATGTTACTTTGTGGGCCGAATCTTATTAAGCACTACCCAGGCAAGAAGGGCACCTCTCTTAGGCAGTAAAGCTTTTTCGTACCGTACCATCACTATTCTACATGCTCGTGTCACGTCTCACTCAGTCTTACATGTCTCATTACTGTTGCTTTGCTACATCTGGTGTTCTTCTAATTACATAGCCTACAGTTAGGCTTCCTGCTTCCTGTAGAAGTTTGTTCTCGACCAGTTACGGCCAGCTCATGTATTTTAACACTCGGATTCCTCATCATCTAGCTTGTGCCTGAGGATACCTCATATTCGCGAATGCGTCATGACGTACTACTTCTGACGCGTAGTCCGAGCTGGGCAATCGCATGCTTGATCGACTAGCTACAAACGGAGTAGCTATGGCCAACTGGGAATTTCCTGTTTAAATATAAATATTGATAGCGCTAAGCGTAGTTATAGCCGTATTTAGGCTAACGTTTTTCCGAGTCTTAGTAGCTTGTTACCTCTTCATATTGGCTTTGGCATTCTCGCATTTGCATGCGGACTTAAGCAGCAAGTTTTACGCGAGTGCCCAGTGTCTAGGGGATCATGATGTGGGTTGGTCAGAATCCTCACGAAGGTGCAGTCACGGGATTTTCAGGCCAGACGCGAGACGCGAGGGCTAACTTGATATAGCGCTCGCTTCCTATCTGCCATAATGGACAGTATCAACGCTGCCCATGTATATATTATACTGCTTGCATCCCGTTCTTAGCTCTCACCTAGTTGGGAGGGGGGTGGATATATCATGGTCAATCTCAAACGATGCACACACACGCCCTGCATTCCAAGTCCAAAGGAATGAGAGTCTCACAATTATCAAGTCCGAACCGAGCATGACAAGGATTCTCAAAGTCCGAAGTAGCCAATGGGAGTGGATCGAACCCAGCGAAGGATCACGCTATACTAATGTGCACGCCGGCGCTTGCTTCAGCTTACCATAAGACTTCCACATTGCTC
>VYKG01000595.1:0-25560 GCA_011426275.1 Dactylonectria torresensis | reverse complement strand
AAGAGTATAGCGATTAGTTTTAATTAATTAAATGCTGTGTTGTGTTTTTATTTAAGTTCTTGTATTGAAGGTTAGGAAAAGTGCGCCGCATACTTGGATGCGCCGCATGCTTATCACATACGTTAGGCTAATATTACTTTACTAATTAGTATTAAGAAAGCAACTTCTTAAGCAATTAGGCTATTATAATAACTTTAAATAGCTAGACTAATAATAAAATAAGTCTTAAGTAGCTTAAGTACTTTAACTATTATATAAAGAATTAATTAACTAGTTATTATTATCTTCTAATCTTTAATAAATATAAAAGTCATTATTCTATTAACTTTAAAAGATATTATAAATAGAATGATATTATTACATATTATATACTACTTTATTTATCTTATTTACTTTAGCCTTTTAATATTAAGTGCTTTAAGCTACTTAAAAAAGCTTATAATTAAGAAATTAAGTAGTTAATTAAATGCTTTATAACCTACATTTTTAAGACTGAGTTCTTTTTAGCCTTTTATATTACTTACTAAGCTATTATAATAGTAAGTAATATTAAAGGGGGTTTTTAAAGGGCTAGACTTACTCCTTTAGATTTAGAAAATGTTATATTAAAGCTTAATATATAGCTATAGACTCTAATACTAGCTATAAAGGAGGTCAGCCTTTCTAACTCTTAAGTCTTAAAGACTCTAAAGATAGTACTTAAGGCTAGTTCATAGTTTGAATACTTTAAAAAATAAGTAAGAAGGTATTAAAGCAGCTTTCTAATATCTATCCTTAAAGTACTTAAGTCATTTTCTAAAGGAATAAAAGTAATAATACATTAAATAGTATTATTAAAGTCTAAAAACCAGATCCTTTAATAAGTAAATAAGACCCTTAATAAGCAGTATAAAGCAAAAAGAACTTACTTATATTAAGGAGGGAAGATGTCTGTAAATAAGAGAAGGGATAAGATAAATTAAAGAGATATTAATATATAAGTAGTAGTTAAATCGTTAAGAAGTAGTGATTAAAGAAGGTTAGTAATACTAAGAGAAAGGTACTGTAAAACTTATAAAAAGGCTGGTTATAATATAAGGACTTATTAAGCTATAATTAAGACTTTTATAAATAAGAATAGTAATTAGTTTTAATTAATTAAATAGTTTATTATATTTTTATTAAAGTTTTAATTTTATAAGTTAGTATTTTTATTATATAAGCTTGTTTATTATATAAGCTTATTATATACATTATATATAAAAATAAAAGTAGTTATTATATTATAATAAATAAAATATAATAGTATTACTATTAGAATAGTAGAATAGTATTAATACTTATAGCTATTTAAGAGTTATAGAAGAAGAAGATAGAAAAGATAGAAATAGAAGTGCTAGTATTAAAGCGGCTATAGTAAAAGCGCAGGCCGAGCCTAAAGGAGGGAGAGGAGAGGGCAGTAGTAAAGGTAGTAGTATTAGGCCTATAGTATAAGTAGTAAGCGACAGTGAGAGCTCCGTTAGTCAGGTAATAGCATAAGCGGCTGGGGATAGTAAAGGCTAAAAATAAAACCTATAGTCTCTATTAAAAGTGGGTCCTGAGAGAGATATTAAATGTGCGGGCTAGGAAGGCAGTATAATAGAGGAGCTAGTAGCGATAAGTAATAGTATATAGTAATATAAAAAGGAGTGAGTATAAAGAGAAGTATATTTAAAAGGAAGAGAAAAGTAAGAAAAGAAATATAATTAGAAGGTATTCTATTAATAAAGAGAAATTAAAGTTATAATATTATATAATATAATGCATATTCTAATAAAAGAATAGTAATATACTACTTTATTAAAGTTTAGAATAGAGGATATTTAATATACTATTATAATAACTTAAAAAAAGTAAGATAAGGCTATAAAATAATAAAATAGCATCCTATATATAATAAAGAGAAAATAATATATAGTAACTAATATAAGATAGAGCTATTTATTTATAACTCTAAATACCTATTTACTATATATTAAAGATATTAAATAAGAATAGTAATAAGTAAAGTTAGAGTATATATTAAAAGGAAGTATAATAATATTAGCTATTAAAAGGTAAAAGAGATTAGTATATTAATTTAATCTATTCTAAGTATTAATAAAGACTAAGCCAGTATATAAAAGTAACTATTACTCTTACTTATTATTAAGCTAATTCTATATATTAAAGCATTAGTATAAAGCAGGTTAGAGTATAATATATATTTATATATTATAAAAAATATATAATAAATATAGAAGCATTATTATACTAAGTATAATTAAATTAATAAATAGAAAAAGGGAAGTAATATAAAGGAGAAAGCCTAATAAGAATAAGTACTAATACTATAAAGGAGTAGTATATAATACTAGCAGTTTTATACATAAGAGCATAGTAATTAGTAGTTTAAATTTAGCTAGACTATTCTATTTAATAATAAAAGGATAAATAAAGATAAAGCTAGTAAGTAAGCTGAGTTTATTATAACTATATAATAAAAGGCCTAATAAGTATTTAAAAGCGAGGCTAATACTTAGATTTAAAATTGTTATAATTCTCTCTATATCTAACTTAAGGGATATTATTATTAATAGCTATACTGTTAGATATACTTATTATTATATTTTATACTATTATAGTTCCTTTACTTTAGTAATTAGTACTTAGTAATCTAGTTCTATATATTATATATAAAGTCTTCTTTTATTAATCTAACTTCTTAATGTAACGATCCACACTTCGCATTACGTCTCCTAGCCTGTCAGGCCAAAAGATAAGTCTATAATCACAATAGTAGCAATCATAGGTGTGGATAACAGCTATTAAATAGGGTCTCATGCACGCCCGGCTGTCCAGGTCGTAACACGATGTCTCCCCTCCTAGTGGCTTGTCCCTAAGCCTACTAGTCCGGGCGCTAACAAGGGTGAACAGGCCTTATCATCTGCGCTAGCTGCCCTACCCCGACTAGCCGATCGGGCCTAGTCTGAGCCAGTAGTAGGATTCCTGTTAAAGCCAGTGACCCTGGAATCGAACTCACGACCTCTTGTCGCGTTGACCCGCATCATGTGATTATTGTGTAATGATCCACACTTCGCATTACGTCTCCTAGCCTGTCAGGCCAAAAGATAAGTCTATAATCATAATGGTAGTAATTATAGGTGTGGATAACAGCTATTAAATAGGGTCTTATGCACGCCCGGCTGTCCAGGTCGTAACACCTAAGTAGAAGATTTAACTATAAGTATATTATTCTTACTAGTAAAGACCTAGTCCTAACCTATCCATAATAAATGCTTAATAATAAGAAATAAAAGCTACTATATTAATAGTGAAAATGCGTATAGTAAAAGCAAAATGATCTAAAAAAGTAATCTATTAATTTATAAAAAGAGAAAATTTACATTCTCTATTCATTTCAGATTCTAGCGCCTATTATCTGTCTGAATCTACCTTACTATTATTAAAATCATCCTTTAAGTAGTTAATATTAAGTCTCTATTGCTTATTATCTATTTAAGTCCTTTTTAGACCTCTCTGCTTACTAGTGTCACGGCCCGGTCTGCGCAGACTATATGACATTGACTAGAGCATACCCACCCTGCTAATTTCTAACTAATCCCGTTAGATTACGATTCTAAATTATAATCCTAGTAATAGATCACGATCTTTAACTATAATCCTAAGGAATGGATTATAATCCTAAACCGTAATCTATTAGGATTATCTTAGTATATAAGTACATTCATTTAGCACTTTTATAGAAATAGCCTTACTAGCTATTAATACACTTAGTTATATTAAATCTACTATTTTACTATTATTAGACTATAACTTATATTACTTATTATAATATCCTTAATTTACTTAATTATAAATACTATATGCTTTAGACTTATTCTAAAGCCTTAGTATAAGCCTGACTATTATATATTAATAGCTCTTATTTAGTATATTATTATATTAACCTAAGTAATACTCTATACTATTAGTATATTTAGAATAAATTAAACTCTTATTACTTTAGGTAGTGTGCTTATACTCTTAGTATATATAACCCTATTAAGTAATGCTAAAATAGTAATAGAGGTCTAGTAACTTCGCGCTTTTATTTAAACTCTATAGTAGTAAGTGCAGAATTAACTAGCTATAGTACTCGCTATAACTACGAATAATGACTGTAATCTAAGAGAAATAATTAAGTTACTAAAGCCTAAACCATTTAATAGTTCGCTAAGCGATATAATTCTATTTATTATTAAGATAAAAGGATACTTTTAATTCTTCTTATAATATCTTGCGTTAAGTAAAGCATGCTTATTATTTATAAATAACCTAATGACTAAGAATGCTAAAGATTAGTTTAAACTGATTATAAGAGACTTTCTAAATAATAATAAAGCTAGCTAAGACTAGGATATTATTAATATCTTTATAGACTGGGAAAATTTTAAAAAAGCATTTAAAGATACTTTTAATATAGTTAATAAAGAAAGGCAGGTAGTAACTAAGATCTATAAGATTAAGCAAATCCGATCTACTATTACTTATACTATTATATTCTAATAAATAGCCTCTAAATTAGAATAGGATGATAATATACTTATAGAAATCTTTTACTAAGGACTTAAAGAAGAAGTTAAAGACGAGCTATATAAAGCTAACTGACTTAATATACTTACTAAGTATATTACTATAGCTATTAAGATTAATAAATAATAGTATAAAAAACAAAAGGAGAAGGCTAAGAATTAATAAGGCGGATAAAGTAATAACTATAATCTATACTACTTAAAGAATTAAGATAATTAGAAAAATAAGAACTAGGTTAATACTTCTTATAGAACTTAAGCCAGACTTATAGAATTTAGAATAGCTTAATAAGATTATTCTAAGGTTAAATACTAGAATTATAGTAAGATAGAATACTTTAAAAATAAGTACTAGAGCCTTAAGATAAATTAGAAGTATAAGTCTATACTAGAAGGTAAGAACCTTTAATCTATTAATTACTAGTATCTATCTAAGACCCTTATTATAACTAAGAGCAGCTATTATAGTATATTTAGTAGAGCTAGAGAAGATATAATTAACTCTGAGTCTAAGCCTAAGACTACTAAATAATAAGATAAAATAGAAGCTAGAAGAGAAGCTTATTAAAGTGAATAAGCATAATAATTAGTAAAGGAAATACTAGAAGAAAAGTAAATATGCTTAGTATATAAAGGCGAAAGTGCTTAAAGACACTATACTAAACGTAAGGCAGTTAGAGAAGCTAATAAGTAGTAAGACCCTATTTTAGAAGGCTGACCCCTGAAAAACACTATAAGTAGAAAAATCCTTACTATAGTTAAGAAAGGCAATAAATGCATATAATTCATACTTATCTTAAAAGATAGTAAATCCTATTAATATAAGGTTAAAAAAGAAATTCCTAATAGATAGCTAAGCTAAGTTAAGGTAGACTATAGCTAGGTAGGAAACGCATTTAGTATAACCTTTTAACTACTTAAGACTTAAGCTATATAAATAAATAATGATTATAATTACTAATAAGTTAGGTATACTAAGAATAAGTGTTTAGTATTATTTTCTAAAAAAGGCAAATAGATTTAGAATAAGCTCTATAATAATAAAAAACCTAAGCAAGGTAGTAAATAATAAAACACTAGTACTAATAAGCGTTATAAACTCTTATAAGATAGAACTATAAAAAGCAGATAATACTTAGAAACCTATCGCTTCTTAGACGAACTTAGTCAGGAACTAGAGCCTATCCTCATACTTATAAATAAATACCCAGATAATAGTAATAATAAATGAGCAGACCCTTATTATAAAGAATATAGAGAATCCCTAATAGAAGTAAAGGAATAGTAAAATATAGTAGAAATCGACTTATAAAGAATCTATATATAGTTAAATAATGAAGATTAATGCTAGTAGATAGTTAGAAAAAGATAAGAACCTTAAGCTAAGAAAGACCTTTATATTTATACTAAATTAAGACTTAAAGTATAAAGTAATAAAGAAATACTTTAAAAAGAGTTTTTAAATAACCCTTATATTAGAATAGATAACTCTTAATATTATAAACTTATATAGATCTTATATTATAACTTATATTATAAGAAGTATATTTATAGTAAATAGAAGAATGATTATTTCTTTATATAATTAGAAGATTACTTAGTATCTATACTATACTTTTATAATAAAATTAAAAGCTATTAAATAAGGAGTTTCAGACCTATTAATAGAATTATAATCCTAGAATATTCTAATAAGTTTTTCCCTTTAGAATGCATTAAAGGACTAACGAACCTAATGTAGTATAATAAAGAAGATTGCTTAATTTATACTTAAGCTAAGATTGACCTATAGTATATATAATAAGATAAATAGAAAGACTTAATAACTAACTATACTAAGTAAATATAAGTACTATAAATAAAAAACGATAAATACTACTTATAGAAGAGCGATAAATAAGTAATAATATAATAGGAAAATTACTTCTATTAAAAGCTCTATGCATAGTATAGATAGTAATGAAATGAAAGACACTTAAGCTAAAAGTGCGAGTTAATAGTATATAACTTACTATATTAATAGACAGTGGAGCTAAAGCAGATTATATTAACCTAAAGGTGGTTAATAAGCTGAAGCTATTATAGAAGTATAAGAAGGAAGCTTATATATTATATAACCTTAAAAGTAATATATTTAATTATAAAGATAGATAGATTATTAAAGAACTTAATTACTTAAAGGTTTTTATTAATAGAAAGAACTAAAGTATTACCTTTAATATTATCCTAATAAAATATTATAATATTATACTTAGGTATCTATAGCTAAGAAAATATAATCTATATATTAACTAAAGAACTGGCTAGGTACTAGTTAATAATAATAATATACTCTTTAGTAATAATAAAGATAACTTAGAAGAAGGAGAATCTTTAATCTTAATCTTTAAAGATAGTAAGAGCGAGACTTTATATAAAGAAATAATAGATACTTTATTACTCCTAATAGGAATATAATATAAGCATTAAAAAGGTAAGAAAAACACATTCTAAAGAATAATTAAATGCTTTTAATAATAGTTTAAAGAAATAAATAAAGACTTTAAGAAATAGAAAAGAGAATAATAAGGAAATCCTAAAGATAATAGGCTTAAAAACGTATTAATATAGTACTATATTTATAAAAAGCTCTTTATAAAAGAACTTAAAATAGGATTATTAGAATTTAGTTAATAGGACTATGAAATTATACTAAAAGACAGAATATTACTTATATTCTATAAGATTTTTAATTTTAATAAAATATAATTATAAATACTTAAGGAATATATTAAAGATATACTATATAAAGGATATATTAGGATATTAAAGTCCTTAGCTAACTATCTAGTTATATTCATTTTTAAAAAGAATAGTAAACTCTAACTTATTATAGACTATTATTACTTAAATGATATTATACTAAAAGATCGAACCCTATTACTACTTATTACAGAGCTTAAGGACTGACTCTATAGAATGAAGTTCTTTATAGTATTAGATCTTAAAAATGTATATAGCCTTATCTATATTAAAGAAGGATATAAATAGAAAACTGCTTTTAGAACGAAGTTTGGACTATATGAATACTTTATTATACCTTTTAGACTTATAAATGCACTAATTACATTTTAATGAATGATTAATAATATACTATAAGAGTACTTTAATATATTTATTATATACTATTTAGATAATATCCTTATCTTCTTTAAAATAGAAGAAGAATATATTAAGTATATTTATAAAGTACTATAAGTACTATAAGACTATAGATTATTAATTAAACTAAAGAAAAGTCATTTTTACGCTCTAGAAGTAGAATTTCTTAGATATATAATCTCTTATAATAAGATTAAGATAGATCTAAAGAAAATCGCTATAGTTAGTAAATAACTAAAATTAATAAATATTATAAAAATATAAGCCTTTTTCAGATTTACTAATTACTATTAAAAATTTATTAAAAGGTTTAGTAAATATACTATACTACTTATTAACCTTATATAAAAAGGAGCAGAATTTAAATAAGACACTACTATAGAAAATGCATTTAATAAAATTAAGGAGATTATATTAAGCAAACCTATCCTAGTAACTTTTAACTCTAAATAAGAAATCGAATCAGAAACAGACTCTTTAAACTTTATATAAAGTGCTTAGATTAAATAATAAGATAATAATAGAGTATTATACTCTATTGCCTTCTTTTTCTATAAAATGCATAGTGTAGAACTTAATTACTCTATTTATAATAAAGAATTCCTTATCATTATTAATGCTTTTAAGGAATTCTAATATTACTTCTTAAGAAGTAAATATAAGATTAAGGTTTATATAGATTATAAGAATATCTTATACTTTACTACTACTTAAGAACTTAGTAAATAATAATTATAGTATGCTAAATACCTTTTAGAATTTGACTATACTATTATTTATTATAAAGGCTTAGAAAATAAAAGAGCTAATACTATTAGTTAATAATATGACTTTAATAATAGTAAAAGAATAGTTAATAAATAACTCTTATACTTTATACCTAAAGGATACTTAAAATAGAAATTTATTATAAGAGCCTAGAAGGGAATAATACTTCTATAGTTAGAATACTTAGAATTAATCTAGAATGACAGATTAGTACTCTATTAGATAGACTAGGCCTGAGGTTATACTAGAAAAGTTATATATAAGGATAGACTTATTATTATTCTTAATGGCTTTTAATACTAGATAGTATAAGACTTATATATAGAAGGATTATATAATAAAGATATTAATATACTATGCTAATATATTATAAAAATATACTAAATCTATAGCTTTAATAAAGCGCTTTATAATATAATTAAAGAATGCTTAAAGTATTACTTGTTAAAATAACTATTAGTAGAATACCTAAAGAAGCTAGAGGAACTAGATAATTACTAATTCAACTAAGTCACTAATAACTACCCTTAGAAAAGGCATATTAAGCGAAGTAAAGACAGTAGAATCATTATACTAGATAATATAAAGAATTACCTTATATAATACTATTATAACTTAGTATATAATAGAATACCTGCTTAAGCCACTATATAAATAGAGGAGTTCTATATAATAGAAAATATATACAGAATTATAAAGGACTTAATAGTATAATGCTCTAAATGCCCTAAGGACTAGCTATATATCTCTAGAACGATTACTATAATATAGTACTTAATAGAATAAGGAAACCCATTACTTAGATAAATCTAGGAGTATAATAATACACTACCTAAAGGCAGACGAATGAAGAAATAGTAAGTTCTTAAAGAATTATAATACAAACTTATATAAGAAATATATAAATACCTACTATATAAACACTAGAGAGTTAATAAAACCCTTAATAAAATCAGAATAACTTATAAATTTCTTAGGATAAAAATAGTAGTTCGAACTATCGTTTAATAATATAACCTTTATATAAAAACTAAAGTATAATACTATAAACTATATAGAGAATTATAACCTCTATTAGTTATAATCTAACTATAGGACTCTATTATAATGGATTTTATTATAAAACTATCCTTATTAAAGGACCCTATGACTAGAACCCTTTATAATAGCATTCTTATTATTATAGATAGACTTATGAAATTTTCCTATTTTATACTTTACTAAGAATTGATAAATGCAGAGTAGTTTGCTTATATCTTCTTAAGAAATATTATTAGTATTTATAGGCTACTTTTAGAAATTCTCTTTAATAGAGGACTCCTATTCGCTTCTAAATTTTAATAAGTACTAATAGACTATTTAGAATTAAACTACTAACTCTCTATAGCTTTCTAACTACAGACCGATAGTTAGACAGAATGAATAAACTAAATACTAAAATAATACTTTTAATACTATATTAATTATAAATAAAATGATTAGATTAAGAAACTACTGACTATATAGTTAAGCTATAATATAGCTATTTATAAAAGCATAAAACTTACTCTAATATACACTAACTTCGGATTTACTCCTAATGCTTATAAAGTAAGCTAAGATAGACTGATTATCCTTAAAGCCATCCTTATATTAGAAAAATTAAAAAATCTATATAAAGAAATAAGGACTGAACTTGAATTTATTAAAAACTAAATAAAAAAATACTATAATAAAAAACGGATAAAGGGACCATCCTTCTAAGAGGGAGATATAGTATACCTCGCTATAAAAAATATTAAAATAAAATGAGAAAATAAAAAACTGGACTATAAATATATCGGATTTTATAAAATTATTAAAAAAATCTTAGAAAATAACTATTGGTTAGACTTATTACTAAAAGTCAGACTTTACTTAGTCTTCTATATCTTACTTCTTAAGACTGTAAAAGATACGATTTATACTAAGTATAGTAATGAATATAAGACTAAGGTTAAAGGAATAGAGGAATATAAAGTTAAAGAGATCTATAATATATAAGTTAGGAATAATAAGACTGAATACTTTATTAAATAGAAAAACTACTTTAAAAGCAGTAATTAATAAGAACTTACTAAAAACCTTACCTATATATAGTGCTTACTAAAGAACTTTTACTAATAACACTAGGTTCAATCAAAGACTTAATATTACTAAAATCGCCCTTAAGACTAAAGGTAGACTAATTAGTCTCTTTTAGAATGCCTAATGACCTTAGGTTATAAACTACCCATTTTTTATAAGCCTTTAATACAGGAAGGACCCCATCTTCCTTATTTAACCCTTATATCCCTTACTTAAATAAATCAGAACCCTACTCCTTTACTTTCTTTTTAATCTTTTTAATCTAAGCTAAGCGGTTTATTACTATTACTAGAGATGCTTATAGTTTAGTTAGCTAGTTATAAATAAGCATGATTTAATTACTAGCTTCCTCCTCTTCTTATATAAGCTTTTTTTACTAATTAATTAGCCTATTTACTAAGGTAATATTAGTATAAATCCACTAAGGAAGGAAGGAATACCTTATATAAAGATACTATATAAATACTATTATAAGACTAACTATAATAAATATATTCTTTATAATAATTAAAATAACTAGTATTCTCTATTTAATACTCAATCTTATGCTTAAAGCAATAAGTATAAGGCATATTAATAATATAGCTATTAAGCTTAGTAAAAGTTTAAAGAGATTCGTACTTAGTTATCTTTTTCATTTTTTTAATTACCTTCTTCGCCTTCTGCTTTATTACATACTATAGCATTATATTAGTATATCTATAAATATTTATAGAAAGAAGTTATAGACTAATATTAGAAATTATATAAGGCTTACTTATATAGCCTTAAGAATAAGACTAATGGAGAGAAGATATTATATTATAGCTCAGTCTATGCAGATTATATAATATTAATTAGAGCATACCTACCCTACTAATTTCTAACTAATTCTATTAGATTATAATTCTAAACTGTAATCCTAATAATAAATCATAATCTTTAACTATAATCCTAAGGAATGGATTACGATCCTAAACTGTAATCTATTAGGATTATCTTAATATATAAGTACATTCATTTAGCACTTTTATAGAAATAGCTTTACTAGCTATTAATATACTTAGTTATATTAAATCTACTATTCTACTATTACTAGACTGTAACTTATATTATTTACTATAATATTCTTAATCTACTTAATTATAAATACTATATGCCTTAGACTTACTCTAGAGCCCTAGTGTAAGCCTGACTGTTATAATATTCTTATAATCTATATAAACCTTAACCTTATAGTTGCTTTTTAAAAGATAATATTAGAATTCCTTAAAGTAGTTAATAATAGCTAGGAATTCTTAGTTATAAATAGAGTAATTAAGTTTTAGTCTATGCATTTTATATAAATAGAATATAATAGAGTATAATAATCCATTTTTATCTCTTTATTTAATCTAGCTACTTAGTATAAATCCTAAGGCATTGGTTTCTAATTTAATTTCTTTATTAGAGTTAAATAATACTAAGATGGGTTTTAAAGTGATTATATCCTTAATTAACTAAAAGGCTTATTCTGCTTTATTATCCTATTTAAACTTAACTCCTTTCTTTATAAACCTAATAAATAAGATAGTATATTTACTAAAGTGTTTAATGAATTATTAGTAGTAGTTTATGAATTTAAAGAAGGATTGCAGTTCTGTAAGGTTTTTAGGCTATTTCTATTCTTATATTACTGCAATCTTCTTAGGGTCTATTCACACCTAGTTATAAAATATAATATGCTTAAAGAACTCTACTTCTAAAGCGTAGAAGTTGCTTTTTTTAGGTTTAATAAGCAAGTTTGTATTCTATAGCTTTTATAATACTATATAGATATATTACTTATAATCTTCCTCATTTTTAAAGAAAATGAGTATATTATCTAAGTAGTATATAATAAAGATATTAAAATATTTATATAGTATGTTATTAATTATTTATTAGAATGTAGCTAGTATATTAGTAAGTTTAAAAAGCATAACTAAGTATTTATATAGCCTAAACTTAGTTTTAAAAGCAGTCTTCTATTTATATCCTTATTTAATATAGATTAAATTATAGGCTCCTTTAAGATCAAGTACTATAAACCACTTAGCCTTATATAGCCTATTATGCATCTTAGGGATTAGAGGTAATAGTATACAATCCTTCTTAGTAATAGAGTTAAGTTACTTATAGTCTATGTAAAGGCATAGCTTTCTGTTCTTTTTAAGTATAAATATGACTGAGTATCTAACTAAAGACTTCGATTTCTAAATATAGCCTTTTCTCTCCATTTCTTAAATATATTCTCTTAGTATTATTAGCTTATTATTATTAAGGTTATAGATAGGAAAAAACTTAGGGTTGGTCCTATCCTTTAGGACGATTTCTAGGTCCTATTTGTTTAGTTTTAAGAGGCCAGTCTTAAGTTCTTCCTTAAAGAGTTTTTTATAGATTCAGTATCTTAGGAGTATGTTTTTAAGTCATTCCTCTTTTACTTATTATTACTTTTTCTACTCTTAGAGGTCCTTATCTATCTATCTGAACTGTTTTTAGATGAATGCAATAACTCATTTTATATATTGCATTTTCCCTTATTAGTACTTTTATTTTATTCTCTTTAGGGGTAAGGAAGTATCTATTATTTCTTCTTTTATAACTTTATTATTATTTCTATTACTAATTAAAGCTTAAGATTTTAAGTTATATCTATTACTATTTATAATCTAAGGAGATGCGTTTTTTTAATGCATTTAGCCTTTCTCTTAGTTAATATTAGAGTTATACTTTTATAACTAAGGTCATCCAAGCACTACTAAGTAGTCTTTAATATTAAGAATATTAAAATCCACTCTTTAATTTCTTCTTTCTATAAGTACTTTAAAGTAATTAATTTTTTATAGTACCCTTCCTTTATTATAGTTAAAAGGTATTCTTTCTAAGTTAGATACTTTATAAAGGAATTTCTTATATTTCTATAGTAATACTAACTTATTTACTAACTCTAGTTAGATATAATTTATAGTAGTACTATAGTCTACTAGTGCTATTACCTATATTCTATTAATTCAGACTTCTATTATAATTATATTCTCTTTAGGACTTCTTATAGTACTTAGAGCCTTTTTTAGAAATAATATCTCTGCTTTTATTATACTTATCTATTATTCTATTATAAATAGTAAGTGTTGTTTTTTACATACTTATAGATTTCTTTATACTATAGTCTATTATAAAGTTCTCCTCTTATACAGGTCTTAAAATCAAATCTATCTTTATACATCTTATGGATCCTCTTATAGATTGCTTATAAGTATTCTACATGCTTAAAGCACTTCCTATTACTATAGTTTATAGTATAGTTAGCTAGACATTTTAATAAGCTATACTATAATTATACTTTTTCTTTTTTATATATATAGTATTCTTTTATAATATAGTTATTAATTATAGAGCCTTTTTTAACGTATTCCTTAAGGTAGAAGTTATTTTATAGCTTAAGCTAAACTACTCTTATCCCTTCGAACTATTTAATAACTCTATAGTTCTATACTTTAGTCTTATTATAAAACTATTATAATAGTTAGAATATAGTTTATATAGAGTAGTAATTATAGTAAAATTTCTTAAAGTAATATAATAAGTATATATAGTAAGTATATAATATTTAAAATATATTAGTATATTTAGGATATTAAAAGTATAGTAATAGTTTATTATTAATAATTGCTCATCCTATCCAGCTATCTGCTTTAATAAGGTCTTTTTATTAGATTATATAGACATAAATAGGTTATCCTTTTACTGCATCTAACATTCTTTTAATGAGTTACTTTAGTATTTGCTTACTTTTCCTATCCTTTCTTAAGGAGAAATTAGGAGTGTTTTTCTCTAGCTTCTATTTAAGTAGTTATAAGGCGACTGGTTCTTCTTCTAAGGTATTATTAATACTGCTTCTATTATTAAACTCAGGATACTTATCTACTAAGGCTAGTATATCTTTATTAGTAATAGGGAGCCTAAGTCTTCTTACTTGCCTAGCTTTAGTACTTATACTAATACTTAGTTCTCCCTCTTTATATAAGTAGTACTTGCGTCTAATCTTATTATTTATTTATTATTATTATAAGATTTTAGTAATGCTTTTATAAGGGATTACTATAATTAGTAGTGTTTCTAGAGCAGGCTATCAGTCTAGAATATTATCTTCTTTATCTATTATTTTTACTATTAGTTAGATGTATTTAAAAGTGTCTTTCTTTTAGATTTCCTTACTCTTTCTAACTATACTAATTTTTCTAATAGTACTATAAGGTAGTCTTTCCTCTTTCTGTCTTATTAATAATAGGACTAATATTTAGAGCATTAAGATATTATTAATATTAGAAGTTATACTCTTTTATCGATCTTTAAAGGGTGCTTATTACTCTCTTTTTATCTTCTAGCTTAGCTTTTCTTCTTTATAGGTTTTGCCTTTAAGTATCTCTTCACTCTTAAGTTCTTTATTTATAAGGAGGGTGATTTTATTAAATAAAATCTCCATATTATTATAATCTGCTCTAGTTATTATAACTATTTTCTTACTTATCTAGAGTTCTTCTTCCTATTAGCTAACTTATCTTACCTTCTTCTTACCTTTAAGTACTGGTTTAAATTATTAATCGGTTTTAAGCTTTTAGTATTTATAGGAAGTGTGTCCTAGGACGCTATAGTTCTAATAGAGGACTTTAGAGTAGTCTTTTTTAACTATTCTAATGTTTATAAGGCCTGAGTCTGTTTTATATAAGGTATCTATTTATTATTTCTTTCCTTAATTTGAGTAGTTTTTTCTATTCTTTTACTATAGAGTATAAGATCTTCTAGACTTCTTAGCCTTCTTTTCCTATTATCTTTCGAATTACTAATTATCGATTTCTATAGTAAGTTATACTAGTCCGTTATATATAGTGGGTTTAGTTTTCCTAACTATTATATCTTTAATATCGGATTTTAACTCTTTATAGAAGCTTACTATATATCCTTCTTCTCTTTAGTTAAGTCATAAGGCAAGGTTACAGTATTCAGCTATATATATAAATATTACTTCTTTCTAATAAAGTTTCTAGATTTATTATTTTACTACTCATTTCTCATCCTAAAGTCTGAAAGCGCTTTTAAGCTTATACTATGTTGGGCAGGGGGACAAGAAGGACACCACCACCCGAAGTGACGGATGCCGTAGGGTAGGCAGGATGCGTAGCAGAGCGAGGGTAGATAAGACTTATAAAATAAAACAGATAAAAAGAAGGCTAGAGCCATAATCGATCAGCTAGCTAAGAAATGAATTAGATATTCTAGTTAATTAAATAAATCTCATTATAATAATATTAAAAACAATTTAATAACTCAAAAATAAAGGTGGGCAAGAACATTATTAATTACTATCTATATCTGAGTTATCTCTGCCTTTTATCTCAGACTAACTCCCGTTATCCTTATCGATAGCTTTATTAAGACTAGCACTCAAATTAATTAGCTAATTAAAATGTCCAGGCCATTCTAGCTAGTAGGCCCTCAGCCCCGATACATTCCTCCCTACGCAGTCAGCGCTTTGTCCCTATAAGCCTAGAGACCGCGGATAATAAAGAGAAGAAGAGCTCTAATAAATAAAGGAAATAATAAGAAAAGAAAGACAATATACATAAGTCTAATATCTAAGCATAGTTAATTAACCAGAATCCAGCTTGTATTTATTCCTCTAAGATTATAGTATTTGCAAAAGAGGGTCCGAAAGGAACCTAAGCACTAAGGTCATATTAAAGACAGTAAGCAAAGTCATAGAAGTAGCTATAATAAGAACTCTTTAGTAAAATCAACTATAGGGTATATAAAGAGACTAGAAAGTATTTAATTAAGTAGTATCCCTTAGTAAATTAGATAATTAAAACATATTAGTAAGTCCAGTAAGCGCAGAAGCAGATAGTAGTAATAATCCTCAAGCAGGTCTTAAAAGCAAAGTGCGAGTCAATTCGCATATAGTAGCACAATCAGCCCGAGAGGGCCTAGCAGAAGGAAGAGGAGCTAATCTTAACCTCAAGGTATTTATAATAGCATTCTATTAAGATAAGGAAATCAGACTATCTAGAATAAAAGTAGTAAAGCTTCTTATTCAATTAATTATATATATCTATTAGTAAAGGGCTAGGAGTAAATAGAAAGACCTAGTAATATATATAGTTATAATATAAGTAAGGGTATTAATATTATTCTTCTTTACTATTTCTATAGCTTCTTTAGCTATCAGTTTAGTAATATAGACTCCTTTAATTCTATCTATAAGTACTCAATTAGGAATAGCCTTAGTGTAATTATTAGTATAAATAATTCAACTATTAGCCTTCTTCTTTAGTAAAGCCTGTTTTATAATAATATCCTTATTAGTCTTCTTCTACTTCTTATTAATAGTTCCTTCATTTAAGTCATTAGAGTTATTATAATTATTACTAGCCGCTAGAGTAAGGGTTATATAAAGCAGAACCATCTGATTAAATGAATCTATAATACTTAAGCTGGGTTTAGAAGCGAATAGTAGAATTAAAAGAGTTCTAAAGCATTAGGATTTTAAGGTTACTACTAGCTCTAGGTCCTATACTAATTAGTTAATAAGTTCTTAGTTAGTATTAAAAGTATATAAAATAGTTATATAGGATTTAAGTAGGTCAGGGGTTTTAATAATTTAGCTTAGTTTAGGAAGGGTAATAGACTCTTTAAACGTTATAGTATTAGTAAGTATAATTATTAATTAAGAGTCCTTAGTCTAGTTCCTAGTAGTAGGAAAGTCAGTCTAGTGGATTAGCTAATAGCTGCCTAGTTTAATAAGGATAATAGTAAGTCCTTTAGGCAGTAAACTATAAATAGAGTAGTAAGAGAAGAGCATAGAGGACACTGCCTTACTATACTTATATTTAATAATAATGACTTTTCTAAACCTAAGTTTATTATAAATAGCTATTAAGAACTAGGTCTTAACCCGCTCCTAGCTAATAGAGAGAGTGACTTTAAATAGCTTAGGCAATTGATTAAATAGACTGATAAGCTAATCTCTTTATAAGAGAGCGTATTCTCCTTTTACTAGTCGCTTCCTAGTACCCAGAGTTACTAAAGATGGATTTGCATATAAATAGACCTTAAGTTATATAGCTCTAGTCATACTTTATAAGTTTAAGAATGCAAAGTAAATAGCTAAGTATCCGCATTTAAAACCGCCTAGTTAATTAGCTATAGGAGTGCAGAATATATTAAAGTCATAAGGGTAGCCCATTTCAGTTAAGACTAAGCACTAAGCATAAGTAAATGCTTTTTAGTAATTAAGTAAGGTGCAGCCTCCTAGAGTATTATAGTAGAAGACTTAGCTAGAGCATTAATCGAAGATATATGATGCTTAGTAGAAGTCCTTATAATTAACTAGGCTAACTATAAAACGCCGGTTAAAGATATCCTATTTAATAGTATAGTGGCCAGAATCGTAGTAAGAGTTCAGCATATATTTAATAATAAGGTCCTTAAGGAGCAAGCACTTATATATTCAATTAACTAGATCTATTGTCTTCTTAAGTAGATTTATTATAACTATAAGAGCACTATTTAAAAGCAGGGTTAGAAATACTATAATAATATCCTCCAGTCTGTATATAATTATAGTCAGAAAGTCTCTGAGTCCTTCTTCACTAGCTTAAGCATTATCCTATAGCTTCTTATAAAAGTCCTAAAAGCAAAGAGTATATTCCTTCTAAGACACTCTAAAAGGCATAGTATTATCCTTATATAAAGGTTATACTAGCATAGCCTTTATAAACTTAAAGTCTTTATAGTCACTATACATATCGATTATCCTTTCCTTACTAGACTCAGGCCATTTTATATAAGGGTATAATAAGGCCGGTTAATTAACTATAATATCCTTTAGCTACTTAGCTAAGGATAATTCTAAAGCGTAATAGAATGATCCCTTTCTATAGTTAATAATAGCGATTTCCCTGCTTTAAGTAGTATAGGCCTTTAGTAAGAAGTAGGTTTATTTATTATTAATAGGACTGCTTATAGTAAAGGCGCCCAGTAGGAGGAAGAGTAAAGGATTCATTTAAAGGAAGGCTAGGTTAAAAGGTAGTTATTTAGTAATAACTCATTCGATTAACTGAATTATAAAGTCATTTAGTAACCTAATGTTATAATAATAGTAGGATAAAGGGAATAGAGGGTTGTAGTTAAAGAGGGGGGTTTTTATTATAGTTAGTGGCGAGGTTTTAGAAATAGGTTTTTTAAGACTAAGCAGTATAGGCTTATGAGCATTAGTAAAGCAGGCAGAAATAAAGGTAAGTAACTAGCTTAGAGAAATAAAGGGATCAGAGAGCAGAAGGTTATAATAATAAGGTTCTTATAATAAGTAGTGAAGAGAGGTTAGAAGTAAAAGCTTAGCTAAGAGGAAAGGGGTTTTTTAAGAGCGCTATTTAAACTAGTTTAAGAATAGCGTTTAATTAAGTAAATGCACTAAATAGTTATAATTAAAGGGCAACGAGTTCTATAAATAGCGGCTATTATAAAAAGAGAGGTTAAGTTATACAGAAGAGAAAGAGAAGAAAGAGAAACAGCTTTCTAAGTCTTAAGTAGTAGGAGGTTATTTATTTTCCCTACTAGCTATAATTCATCTAATACGCATTAATCTTAGTACATACATTTCCTTTACTTTAAAATACTTCTTTTTCTCCCTTTCCTTTCCCTCCCTTTTTCTTCCTCTTTACACTTTATTAATATTACTTAATTAATTTATTAATAATAGCTTCTTCTAACTTCTACCTTTCTAATATTACTAAGGTCTGCTAAAGAGCCCTTCCTAATATATGCATTTATGCAGCTAGTCAGTTAGAAAGTAATGAATTTTCCCTTTACATTAGTTCGACTTAGAATAGTTACTATAAGACTTTATTAACTAAAAAGGAGCGAAAGGAGGCTCACTTTATATTAGTAAGTATTCCCTCTTGCCTAAGACTATTTAATCTAATAGTTCTATAGTTCGAAAAGCACTTTACTATCTGGATTTGCTTATGCATAGCCCTTGATTATAGCAGTCTCCCTCTCTTTATTGAATTCACCCCTAAGGGAGAGTTACTTAATATTAACTCTACTAAGAGGCATATCTAAGCCTAGATTCATAAAGATAAGATAGCCAATACAGTCTTAAAATACTTAACGAAATATATCTCTAACCAGCTCCTTTAGTCAGTATACATTCTTATTAACTTAGGCCATCCCTATAGGTATTTTATTAAGGAACTGCTCTACTAATCTGAGCATAAGAAGGCTTTGATTATTGCCTTCTTTAGATACTAAAATCCACTACTTTATAAGTACTATATTTAATTAAGCACTTTGAATTACTCTATAATTAAAGAGTATTATATATAGCTATTTTATACTTACTAATCCATCCTAGGGTTTATAAATAGGAAATATATAAATTATATCTAGAATACTAATTCTTAGTATAAATAGTCTTTTCTTAATAAGTATTTAGCTTCTAAACCTAGTTTTAGTACCTCTTTTAACTTCCTATCTAGTATAAAGTGTTCTATCAATCCTAACGATCAAGTAGTAAGTATTCTTAACTATACGAACTGCCCTTATATTTCTAATGAATTCCCCTTAGCTTAGGAGGATAAGTCCTTTTATAATAAAGCTATCTAGAATACTAAAAAGCATACTACTTAAGACGAGTCTATAGGCTTTTTTAAAGCTTAAGTCTTCAGTTTTAATCCATTAGTAGTAATTTAGGGTTAGATCAGTTAATTAACCTAGTTTAACTTGTCTCCTGTATACTAGACTCCTTCATTTAGTAGCTTTAATACTTAACTTAGCAGTTACTATATAGGATAAATAGAATCCTATTAGTTAGCTCTTTTATAATTGACTTTTCTCTTATATAAAGTATGCTTATCTATTTATAGTACTATATCTAACTTACTATCCTAGGCAGGTATAGCTTTTATAGCTTTTCTTTTATCTTATAGCTCTAGAGTTATTTAATTAACTGGTTTACATACTTTATATATTAATCTTAATGCCTATTTAGTCTTAAGTCTAATTTTTCAAGCTATAAATTTGCATAGCCTTTAACTAGCTAGAATGTTAGTAAGTAGTGGTTATTTATCTTTTCTTACTTTCTATACTATACCCTTCCTTAAAATAATAATAAGTATAAACTTTAGACTTATTATTATTTCTTACTCCCTTATCTTACCTAGAGAGATTTAAAGTAATCTCTCTAGGCTTAGTCTCTATATAGGAATTAGATTTTCAGTCTTCTCTCCTCCCTAGTACTAATATTAGTTAGTTAAGAAGGAACCTTAAGGCTTATTTTTAATCTATCCTTCTCTCTTAAGCTCATTTCTTCATCCTAATTCATTTAATTAATTAATCTAGCTTAAGGATTACTATAGAAAAGGCGCTCCTAATAAGAGGGAGCTAAAGAATCATTATCCGGATTTTACTAGCTATCTTTATCTTATTAAAACACTTTAAGGTATTCCTTATAGTAAGTAATGCTAAGTAGTAGCCTATCTAGGGTTTTTAGATAATACTAGCCCTTATCTAAAGCTATTTTAATCCTATATAGCCCCTACTATCTAAGCTTAAACTTAGCTACTATAAAAAGGTCGGTTTTTCTAAGGTTATTATATTATAATACTAAGTTACTAACCTTTAGTAAGGCTTTTCTTAAAGCATGGAGAAATCCTTAATCTATCCTTATTACTTTCCTCTTTCTAAACTTAGTAACCCTTTGCCTTATAATCTCTACATCCTTATCTAGGAAAGAAAGAGCGCGGATTCTAGTTATAAATATTTAATCAAATGTTTTTATATTATCCTAAAGGATCATCCTCTATATAAGCATATCCCCTTCTAGTAAGAGACTTAGTTCATACTTATATAGTAAGTATATAGGAATATAGCTATAGGATGCCCTTAGTAATACTCTATTTATAAATAGAATAGCTAGGAGGTTAACTAACTAATTCCCAGTCCTTAGAATATCTATCTTCTTAATATAAGATATAATACTACTATAGCCTAATTTAATTAACCCGTTTGCCTTAGTATTATATATAAAGATATACATAGTTCATACACTCAGGTCTCTTAAGATATCCATAAGGCCTTATTAACATTCTAACCCATTATTAATAACTACTATAATAAGTATCCTATAGTAAGAAAAGATCTTTCTTAAGAATGAGTATATATAAAAGGCTTTAAGTAACTTTAGAGCTTTAGCTTTAATCTATCTAGTAAGGTTATATCTAACTTCTAATAAGTACTTCTTACCTTAAGACTCCTTAAGATATTAAGTATTTATATAAATCTTTATTATAAGATAGCCAGGTCTAGTAAGTACTATAAGTTCCCTAGCCTATTATATATTATAGATTTAATAAGTCTTATAAGCTAGGATAGCTGTGTTCACATCCTTATAGAGGTTTAGCCAGTAGTACCTCTCTTTTAAAAGTCCTACGGTTTTCTCTTAGCTTCAATACCCATAGTCTTTATAATATAATTTAATTAAATGCTTTTATATATCTTTATCCTTAATAACTAGCTTAGGATCACGGTTTAAGTAAGTTGCTTATAACTATAGAGTTCCTTTATAGAGGAAGAACCTCTTTGCTTTAAGGTGAAGATATATATATGCCTTATTTAATATATTCTTAGAGCATTACTAAGTCTATAGGAACCTCCCTAGGACCCTTAACTTACTAGTATATTCATCTTTTAGTAATTCTAATAGTAATTAAGATTCTTATCGGATTTTAATTAAGTTAACTATAATAGTATTTAATTATTAATTAATAAAGGCTTTAACATTACTTTTAGCTTCTTAGTCCAGTTAATCAGATAGGCCTAGTGGTTTTTTAAATAGCCTATTAGCTACTGTATTTTTAATTCTAGGTATGTATTAGACTATAAAGTTAAAAAGTAGTAAATAACTGATCTATCTATTAACTAGCGCTCTTAGGATGTCTGTCCCTTTCTTATTAAGCTAATAGACTAATACTTAAGTATCTATCTTTAATATAAAGTAGATTTTATATAAATATATATATAACCATTTAATCGAAAGTAGAACGCTTTAGTATTCTCTTTTTATAGTATTATAATTATATTCGCTCTAAGTTTATATGCTAGATTCGAATCTTACTAGATAGCATTTACTATTCACTACTTATATAAGAACATAACCCTAACTTAATAGACTAGTATTAGCTATAAGAATAACCTCTTTATAATCAGAAGATAGGTTTAAAGTAATTAAAATAAGTGCTAATAATAATTTATCCTTTAGTATTTGCATAGCCTTAGCTTATAAATCACTTTAGATAAATTTAGTATCTTTTTTTAGTAAACTTATTAATAGCTTTATAATAGTTATATATTTAGTAACCCATATCCTATAGTAGCTAGTAACTCTTAAGAATGCTCTGACTTCTATATTAGAATTATAGCTAGTCTACTTAGTGATTTTAATGACTTTAGCTTCTTCTAGCAATCTCCTATAAGTGCTGTAAAGATACTTAACTATTAGAGCAGTTTATCTGCAAAACTGTGATTTTAGTATAGAAATAGTGCATTTAGCCAGTTTAATATTTAATAAAATCTGATCCAGGTTAATCAAATGCTCCTTAATATACTGTCTGACTCTTGGGCTGGCTTCTTTATTATTATAAGTTATAGTAAGTCCTTTTACTACTATATTATTAAAGAAAGCTATATAGATATCCAATATCAAGTCAAATAAAATATAAGTAATAATCCTTATAAATTAGGCTATAGAGTTAGTCGCTCCTTATAGTAGTATGCATATTTTTAGCAGGCCTAATAGTATTATAAAAGTGATTAAATCCCTGCTTTCTTTAGCTAGACTGACTTAGTCATATCCTAAGAAGAAGTCTAAGAGTAATAATATCTAGCATATTGCTATATTTACTAAAAACTCCTTAGTATTAGGAGGACTTAAGCTATTATAAATAATAATACAGTTTATTCTAATAGTTAAATTAATTAATTGGATTCTGCTATCCTTTTTTATTACAAGTATAAAGGGGTTCTTATAAGAGCTATAGCCTTCTTCTAGAATGCCTCTTCTAAGTTACTAATAAAATAAGTTAATAACCTTTTAGCATAGTCCTAAAGGGATAGGAATGCTGCCTGCTTACTAAGCCTTATAAAGGATGACCTTAATAACTTATAGTAAAGTGACTACTAAGTTAACTCTCCCACAGTCTTTAAAGTCCTAGGCCAGTATAGCCTCCTTATTATATAAAATAGTAGTAAATATGTCTTATTCTTCTTTAGATAAGGTCTTATTCGTTTAATTAACTATTTCCGCTAGCTATTCCTTTATTAACTGACTTCCTTTCTCTAGAGTGGAGAATTTAAGTATAAGGAAGTTAGAATACTTACCTCCCTTTTCTATTTAGAAAGCAATCTCTACTATCTTCTTCGATTTTTAGTAAGGATCGCCTTCTAGTACTAAACCATTAAATAGTAGGTCATTAATTAGGTAGATCTTAATGCCTTTTCGTTTAAAGAGAGTATTTACCTTAATATACTAAGTATTTTTATTAAGAGGCCTATTTCTTTTTAATCTCTTTTTCTTAGTAAAGCGTCTTAGCCATTCTAATTCTTCTTATGCATTAGTAATAATATTAGCATACTAATTAGCTATACCAATAGTAAGGATTCAAATGACTTTAGTAAAGTCCTCTTAAAAAAGCATTTAGCTTTTCTTAAAGATATTATCATCCTCTAATAAGAAGTCATCTAGCTTATAAACTATTAAAGGATTAATTATAAGTAGTATTAATACTCCGCACTTCGCTTCTTTAGGCATAGTACGTTATATTTAACTACTCTTATAGTAAGTATAATTAAGCAAATATTACTTAGATTAAAGCAGATTATAAATTGCTTTTAATTAATTAAATAATTAAATATAAGTCTACTAGATCTAATGAATAGCATCCTTAGGATAAACAGAACTATAACTATTAAAGAGAGTATTATATATAGCTAGATAAGTATATATACATTCTTAAAGTATAGAGTTATAGCTACTTCTCCTACTATTAAGATTTTCTTTTTAGAATAAAAAGTCATTAAAGCACTAACCGGTTTAATATTAAAGCTATAGTATTAAGCCTATTTATAAGAAATGAGATTCCCTTCTAAGCCTGAATTTACTAATGCCTCTATTATAATACCCTTAGGAACTTCTAGCTAGATAATTAGTTATAAAATATCTTATAAATATAATATCTTAAGTAAGTTAGATATGCTTATAGAGTTAATTACTAAACTTAGAATTAATTAATTAATTAAACTCTCTTTTAGTTTTATATAATCTTAAGAGTTATTAATAAAATAGACTTTTCCTTTATTATCTTCTCCTAAATATTATCCTAAATAGAAGTACTTAAAGGCAGGGTTATTTAAGTTAAAAGAATGATTTTTATTAAATAACTTAACTATAGTAATAGCGAATTTAATATAATCCTTAAATAGGTTCTTATCATCCTTATATAATAATACTAGGGCTGCTTAATAATAAGAATTATTATCTATTTAATCAATTAGTTCAGATATTACTATAGCTATAAGTATTTTTCTCTTAAGTATAAACAGCTTAGTTAGCTATTCTAAGTTAATAAACTCTATCCTATTAACTTATTCTATTATTATAATATAATTATCTAAGCAAGCTTAGCCTAATCTTATATTCATAAGCTTAAAGATAGTACTATAAAGTAAGGAGATCTTAACCCTTTTAATAGTATTAAGCAAAATAGCTACAGCCCTAACGTATGTGATAAGCATGCGGCGCATCCAAGTATGCGGCGCACTTTTCCTAACCTTCAATACAAGAACTTAAATAAAAACACAACACAGCATTTAATTAATTAAAACTAATCGCTATACTCTT